>JBAMBO010001169.1:0-17832 GCA_037044535.1 Lordiphosa magnipectinata
GTAAATAATATATAGATATATAAATAATATTAAGTAGAAATAATATTTGTTTTATTTATTCATGCATACATATATATATATATATACATGCATATACATATATACATATGTAACACATATTATGTATGTATACAATTATTGAACAAAACAGCTCTCAAATCTAATTTGCATAGATTTAATTGTTTGAGGAACTGTTTTGTTGAATTCCAGGTAACAAACAGAATACTTACCGATCCCCTTATGCATCTTATATTATTTAATTTTATTTCCATTTTGGACGACCGGCGCGTTTTTTTTTTTTTTTTTTGTGTGTTTATGTTAGTTGTGTATGTTACCCTAAAACCCGTAAGTAATGGGGGATTATTTGGCCGCCCACTTATTTGATAAGTGGAAATCGCCACGGCAACTGTTGGAAGTTTGCTGTTTATCTATTTAGATACAAATCTGTGTTGATTTCCTCTATGAATTCGTAAATTTCTTGGTGGGCGTCAATTGTTTTTGTTGTCTTTTTGTTTTGTTTTTGTCTGGCCTCTGCTAGCAGAATAACGGCGAAATACCTTTGCACGTAGAGTTGCCGGACAGTCTTAAAAACGTTGTTATGTGTTGTGACTTATCACTGTCAGTGACTCAGTCACTTTCAGTGACTGAGAAAAAAAAAAAAATTAATTTCACGAAATCTGTTCAGACGATTGCTTTGATTCTTTTTGTATACTATAGGCAATTAAAATGCGCGTCTTTTGACATATCGTGCATGTTGGCACATCTCCTAGTTATCCCGCAATTTAAAAAAGAAAAGTTAGCGACGATTTATATGGTCCTATTTATTTTCAAACACCAGGGCATCTGAGTAAGGGGACCATACTGCACCCCATTTTTGGCATTTTTTGGACCAGGGCTAGTATGAAAGTAGAAAAAAATTAATTTCTCGAAATCTGTTCAGACGATTGCTTTGATTCTTTTTGTATACTATAGGCAATTAAAATCCGCGTCTTTTGACATATCGTGCATGTTGGCACATCTCCTAGTTATCCTGCAATCTTAAAATGAAAAGTTAGCGTCGATTTATATGGTCATCATAATTTCGACTTGCCATATATGGTGAAAGAAAAAATTAAATATCTCGAAATCTGTTCAGACGATTTTGATGATTCTTTTTTTATAAAATAGGTAATTAAAATGCGCGTCTTTTGACATATCGTGCATATTGGCACATCTCCTAGTTATCCCGCAATTTAAAAAAGAAAAGTTTGCAAGGATTTTTATGGTCATACTAAATTGGTTTGAAGTAAAATATTTTATTGAGACTTCTTTTTTGTTGTTCACAAAGACTTAATTTAGCTTAATTTAGCTTAATTTAACTTAATTTAACTTAACAAGCAATGTTTTTATAACTAGTTCCATGACTGGTTCCGACTGATGAAGTGGCGGCCTTTTTGTAATTTTTAAATATCTAGCCAAGGCACCCCCACTTAAAGGCGTTTTTCTCAAAAACGGTTCACACGATTTGGATCAAATTTGTTGTAGATACCCTTGAATATGTGTCCTTCATGATGGTATAAGTCCTATTTGAGCACATCTCCTAAAAGTGGAGTTATAGGGCTTTATGTAAAAAAGTAATTTTTTTGTATCATTTTGTATGGGGAAAATAAGAGGTTGGTCCACTTAGAAGAGCTTTTCTCAAAAACTGTTCAGACGATTTTCATGATTTTTTTTTAAAACACTCTTGAAAGTGTATCCCTTAAACCGGTATATGGCTTATTAGAGCACATCTCCTGAAAGTGGAGATATGACCTAAAACGTAGAATGCTAATTTTTCAACTCAATTTTTGTAATACCTGCAAACCTTAAATCGCCCCACAAGTTAATTAAATCAATAGTTTATTCAATTCTTAACAACTTTGCATTTACAGATTCCAAAATAAGTTAATTATTAAGGAATAAATATAAAAATAAAAAATGTCTTCTTGTTCCACATTCCACCGTTCCAAAATCGACGCTAACTTTTCGACGCTATATTGACGGACATTATATATATTATTGCACTTCCTCTTGCAATAAAATCTGTGAAACGAACAAATCGTGTGATTTCTCCTCGAATCACCTTTCCTAACCTCCAAGTGTTCTTTTCCGCAGCAGCAACCCCATAACCAACCTACCTATGAGGTGTGCATCCGCTCACAATTTGGAATTCACCCCCTACGTTTTCACCTACAATTAGCTCCTTCAGAAGATATATTTTACCAGATATCGATTAATGAATTTAAAAGAATAGGAAATATACGCTTAAAACATTCGAGAATAGCTATCTTACCAAATATTAGGCAATTGAGCGAAAATAACAAAGAAATAAAAGAAATTTTAAATAAATATCAGGACAATCCAATAACAGGAGGTCATTGCCGAACATCAAGAACATTGAAGAAAGTTAAACAACATTATTATTGGAGGAATATGACAAGACAAGTTACTAAATATGTAAAAGAATGCGAAAAATGTAAATTAGCTAAAACCGTTAGGCACAACAAAACCCCAATGACATTGACACCAACACCCGCAACAGCTTTTGATATTGTTATAATCGACACTATTGGGCCATTACGAAAAAGTGAGAAAGGAAACGAATATGCAGTCACGTTAAATGCGAGTTAACTAAGTACCTTATTACAATTCCAGTCCCAGATAAAAGCGCAAAAACTGTTTGCAAAAGCGATTTTGGAAAAATGTATTATAACATTCGAACCAATGAAGACCATCATAGCAGACATGGGAACTGAGTATATGAACTCAGTAGTGACTGAATTATGTAAAAACGTTAAAATAAATAAAATAAACTCAACGCCACATCACCATCAAACTCTTGGAACAACTAAAAGAAATCACAGAAAATTTAATGAGTATATTAGGTCGTATATTTGCATTAACAAATATGATTGGGACGAATATACACCATACTTCACATAATGTTTCAAGATAACCCTTTCGACTGTCCATGGCTATTGTTCCTTCGAGCTTGTATTTGGAAAAAATCCGACGGAATTTACATTTGACACAAAATCAATTGATCCAGTCTACAACATAGAAGACTACAATAAAGAAATTAAATTTTAAATTACAGTTAGCTCATAATAAAGCAAAAACAATGCAAGAACAACAAAAAATTAAACAAAAACAAATAAGAGCGCTGTAGTCGAGTTTCCCGACTACACAATACCCTGTTCAATTGAGACACACATACAAACACACTCACATACACAAACGCATGCACACATACGAGCGCACACAAACACACACACGCGCGCTCACACGCGGCCTGTGCAGGCAGCGCTGCCTGCATGAAGTGGCTGCCCCCCCGCTCCCATGAACAAAATGGTTGAGTAACTTTTGCCATTTTTAATGGGAACAGGGTATAAAAAACAAACCAGGTTAAAATAGCACAAACGTATGCAACATTATCTTAACTCGGCTATTTATTATCCGATCTTGATGAAAATTTCAGGGCTTATAGATGTTGCGAATATAAATCTACGTTTTGAATTTGTGGGGGCGTGGGTGGGCGTGGCAAAAATTTGAAATAAACTTGATCTGCGTGCAGACAATAGGAGTCTTCATTTCAAAATTGGTTGCTCTAGCTCTTCTAGTCTCTGAGATCTATGTGTTCATACAGACAGACGGACGGACGGACAGACGGACATGGCTATATCGACTCGGCTGTTGATGCTGATCAAGAATAATATACTTTATATGGTCGGAAATGATTCCTTCTGCCTGTTACATACATTTGCACGACTTTAGTATACCCTTTTACTCTACGAATAACGGGTATAACAAAAACGCAAAGCAAAACTAGAAAAATAAGCAAAAACATATATGGGTATTTCCATGATGTCGAACGCGACAGTCGTACGCATTTAAAGTGGAATAGAAGTCAAATTAAAATAAGTTTGTTTTCTTTTGTTACTTTAACTTATAGCACTTTCGAAGCACTTTATTTAGTGAGAAAAGAGTAGAGCACACCTAGTGCTGGTTTCCAGATAAAGCCAATCAAAAAGCGATTCGCACGCGACAAAAAACGGAAGTGATGTTTTTGTCCATCAATATAAAAGCAAAAATCTGCGAGATCTGCCAAAACCATTTAGTGCAACTAATTTTAAAATGTTGTTGAATAATTTATCTGTATATTAGAATTTATTTGATCGAAAAATGTTGTTTATTTTTTGTATTTCAAAATAAAATATGATTCGATACGTGACATTGCCAACGCGACACTTTTTTCCGTCATTTTATTTATGTGGTTTCGGTATAATGCGAAGCAAAAACTTACGATTAATTGCAATCACATAGTTTCTCATGGTTTCTTTTGCACTCTTTTATAACCCTTTGTACTCTCAGAAAGATTTTAGATAGTAAAAGTAAGTGCAATCTATAGGCACTTTTATCAAAAAAATGTGCAATATTTATGTCCAAATTAGAAAATTCTCGTTAGAGCAGCCATGAAACCGAATATTTCGAAGTGGGTTATGATTAAATGTAAAATTGGCTTACATTACTTCAATTTAATTGTTTCCCTTTGAAAATTTGATAAAACAGAGTGTTTTTAAGCACTTTTAATTTTTTGGTCTTGGTGGACCTTTTGGTGGAAATGCCCATATACGGTTGAACAGTTACAATACCCAATCGCAAACGTGCTCCAGCCCAAAATCACCAACAATGACTCGGCCGCCAGATATTAATAGACATTTGTCAATTACTAAATCCAACATAAATGACTCCAAATTCATCACGATAAACAGATCAGACAACAAAACTTTTGAAAACGTATCACCTTTCCTAATAAAAACAAGAAAGAAAGTCGGTCAAGCCCGACTATTACATACTCTGCACCCTTAATGTCGCAGCTCGAATTTGGTCACGAGTCAAACGGCCAGTTAACACACAACGCACAACACAGTGCGCTCTCTAAGTCTCTCTCTCTCCCTCTCTCTCTCTCACTAAGATTACTTCTGCTGAACGCAATGCTTAGGTTATGGGTGGGGTGGGTGGTGGGTGTTAACTGACCGTTTCTTGCTCATAACTTGAGTATCGTCCATCCGATCTTTATCATTCCTTCAGCAAATCGATAAATATAATTGCTGATCAAGAATATTTATACTTTATGTGGTCGGAAATGATTCCTTCTGCCTGTTACATACATTTGCACGACTTTAGTATACCCTTTTACTCTACGTGTTGTGAAGAAATCTAGTAATTTAAGAACTTGAGTTTGAATTTGAAATATTGTTTTGTTAACGACTTTGATGCTTAGTGGCAACCCTATTGTTTAGTATATCGATAAGCGCCCTCGTCGATTGTTTCGATTGGTTTGAGCATTCGACGATTGAACTGAGAAGAGGGCAGAACGCGACGAAGCGTAAGTGAAAAGAAAAGATTAATTTGTTAACCTTTAAATGCATAAATATTGTTTTATAGGAGATAAAACCCCATGATACATCATCATACCGCATACTATTCCTTTACCAAATAATAAATACACATTGTGGATCATTCAGTTGAGCGTGTGTTTATTTGGAGGTGTGTTTGGAAGCCTGGCGGCGTTTTATTCGCAAAGTTCACCCGAAGTCGAATCAACATTTTTTATCTCGCTTCACCTTGGCGTTCCCCGAAGGGAAAGGATCGAGACTTGCAATAGGATTGTGCAAGGAAGCAAAGCAAAGGAAGATGTTAGTGGAACTGTAAGATTATAGAAATAAAGTACAAAATTTGACGTCCTTTCTAGAAGCAGCGGAAGGGGAAAGATATTTAGAGAATCCAACGCTCATGGAAGAGTTGGTTTCGAAACTACCAGCACAACAACGTTTGGAGTGGGCACGCTATCGTCGGGCCTGCAAGGGTAACGAAAATATTAGGGACTTCAGAATATGGCTCCAAACAATAGCAGAGGACATTCAGGATGCTGGCTTAGTGGACGAAGTCGAGGCAATAAAGCCTAAAAATCAGAAATCAAGGTTTTTTCATGCGAACGAAGTTAACGTCAAGGAGAGAAGCTGTGTTGTCTGCAAAGGTCCACATAATCTGGAAAAATGTGATAGGTTTATAAAACTTAACATCGACATGAGATGGAAGGCTGTTAGAGAAAATAAGCTTTGTTTTAACTGCTTAAGGTCTGGGCACCGAGTTCAAACGTGTAAGTTTATACACAAATGTGAGTCGGAAGGTTGCATAAAGAAAATCAACACGTTACTGCACACGCCCTCCGTGGTACCTACAGTTGACAACAGTCAGGGATTTTCAGGAACAGCTTCGCAGGTAACTGATTCTGCAGTATTATTCAAAATTTTGCCGGTAAATGTACAAGCAAATGGGAAAACCGTATCCTGCTATGCGTTTTTAGATGACGGATCCGCAGTTTCTTTGATGAATGAAAAACTAGCGGAGGAGTTGGGCTTAAGAGGGCCCAAAGAGAACCTTACACTACAATGGTTCGGGAACAGAAGAGTGTCCGAGACTACAAGTCGCTTTGATATTGGCATATCAGGCGGCGAAAATGGAGCTATTCATACTTTGAAGGGAGTTCGCACAATAAAGAACCTTCAGTTGCCGACGCAATCTGTTAACGTATCGGAATTGCGCTCAAGATATCGGCACTTGGCAACGATACCGGTACACAGCTATGTCAACGTTGTTCCCGAGATCCTGATTGGTTTGGACAACGCGCACTTAGGAGTGCCAGAATCAACCCGTTCGGTTGTATGCGATGGTCCGATTGTAGCTGCTACCAAGCTTGGCTGGGTATGCTATGGCAAATGTAAGGCCGGAGATTGTGATGAATTTAATGGAGTTTTCTTAATTGGCCCTGAGAAGGATTTAATCATTGATAAGCTAATTAAAGATTATATTGTAGATTCTGAAATGGGCGCACAAAAAAGTAAAGTGGATCACAAAGGGAATGAAGAAGAGCGTTCGAACAAGATTCTACAAGAGACAACAAACCGAGTTGGAAAACGGTATGAAACAGGATTGCTATGGAGATGTGACGACATCGCTCTACCAGATAGCAAGGAAATGGCAATCAGAAGGCAACTATCCCTAGAACGCAAATTTCAGCGCGAACCAGAATATCATAAGGAATACTGTCGAATTATGTCTGAATATGAAAGAAAAGGATACATGGATGAGGTATCGCAGGATGAACTTGATGATAAATCGGATAAGGATCGGTTCCTGCCTCATTTTGGAGTTGTCAATCCAAACAAGCCTGGCAAGCTTAGGATAGTTTTTGATGCGGCTGCAGAAGTCAACGGAGTTTCACTTAGCTCGGCCTTAATGAGCGGGCCTGATAATGTACAGCTGTTGAGTCACGTACTGATGAAGTTTCGACAAAAGAAATTTGGAATATGCGCAGACATTAGAGAAATGTTTCACCAGGTTAAAATCCGATTAGAAGATCGCTGTGCTCAAAGGGTTTTCTGGCGAACGAGTCCTGACGAGGAAATGAAGGAATATCAGATGGCTGTTATGACTTTCGGAGCAAAGTGTTCGCCCGCATCCGCGGAGTACAGTGAAGAAATGGAGACCATGGCGCGTGGGAGTCCTGTGAAGAAAACAAGCAAATTATGGAAACTGTGTCCGTTTCTCGACACAAACGGTCTTCTGCGAATGAACGGAAGGATAAATAATGCAGAAGCAGTAAATGAAGAAACAAAACGGCCAATAATTATGCCGCAACGACATTATGTGACGAATTTGATAGTGGAGAAATACCACCGGGACTGGAAACATCAGAATGAGAGTACGGTTATAGCTGAAATTCGTAGACGATATTGGATACCACATTGCCGTGAACAAGTGCGCCGAGTATCTAGGCTCTGTCAAGTATGTGTGGCTAATAGAGCACGACCATGTGCACCACTAAAGGGACAGTTACCAGCTGACAGGCTTACTCCATACGTACGACCGTTTACTTACGTTGGCGTTGACTACATTGGACCGTTTTCTGTGACAAGAGGAAGATCGACAGAAAAACGGTGGATTTGCATTTTTACTTGCCTAACCGTTAGAGCAATTCATCTTGAAATTGCAAAGGATCTGAGTGCAGACACTTGCATTAGAGTTATTCGTAACTTCATGGCGCGTCGTGGGAAACCGAAAAGATTTCGGTCGGATAATGGCACTAACTTTGTAGGTGCGAATAGAGAGCTGAAACGTCAGTTAATTGAAATGGACCAATATAAAATTGCTGCGGAATTAGCGAACGAGGAAATTGAGTGGCTTTTTAATTGCCTTATGAATCCGCATGCTGGTGGCTGCTGGGAACGACTCGTGCGCAGCGTGAAGAGAGCTATGGGACATGCCATGTTGAGTCGAAGTTTAAAAGAGGATGTGCTGTATGGATTAATATGTGATGCGGAGAACATAGTGAATGCAAGGCCGCTTACACACATAGCACTAGATTCGCCTACAGATGAACCATTAACACCTAACCATTTTCTTTTAGGCACTTCTAGTTCCAGCCAGACACCACACCCAGAAGAAGAAGTTTATCAACCAACAAGAAAGTCTTGGAGGACAGTGCAACAGCTTGCGCACTGTTTCTGGAAAAAATGGCTGAACGAGTACTTGCCGGAGCTTTGTCGTCGCACAAAATGGTACCAAGATGTGAAGCCGCTAGCTGTAGGAGATTTGGTTCTCATATGCGACGGGAGTGTTCATCGATCAACCTGGGAGAAGGGCATAGTAACTGATGTTACTGCCGGCAAGGATGGACAAGTACGCACAGCAACAGTGAAGACTGATGTCGGGGTGTTTCGTCGCCCAGCGTGCGTTTTGGCTAAGCTCGAATTAGGTGAATCAAAGCCCTGCTAGATTCACGGTGGCGGGGATGTTGTGAAGAAATCTAGTAATTTAAGAACTTGAGTTTGAATTTGAAATATTGTTTTGTTAACGACTTTGATGCTTAGTGGCAACCCTATTGTTTAGTATTTCGATAAGCGCCCTCGTCGATTGTTTCGATTGGTTTGAGCATTCGACGATTGAACTGAGAAGAGGGCAGAACGCGACGAAGCATAAGTGAAAAGAAAAGATTAATTTGTTAACCTTTAAATGCATAAATATTGTTTTATAGGAGATAAAACCCCATGATACATCATCATACCGCATACTATTGCTTTACCAAATAATAAATACACATTGTGGATCATTCAGTTGAGCGTGTGTTTATTTGGAGGTGTGATTGGAAGCCTGGCGGCGTTTTATTCGCAAAGTTCACCCGAAGTCGAATCAACACTACGAGTAACGGGTATAATAAGAAAAACAAATAGTTAACTTAGACCAAATAAAACTAGTGGAATAAACCAATATTGTAAAATTATATTTAACTTTAATTATAAGATCCCTTCCTTTACAATAAAGGGCCACTGAGCGTAACTCTATGAGTGCGTAAATTTCAGTTAACTACGAGATGTACAATTCTGTCCTTAAAAAAAAACAACAATGGAATTATTCTTTTTAATTCCCGTTACTCGTAGAGTAAAAGGGTATACTAAAGTCTTGCAAATGTATGTAACAGGCTGTAATGATCCCCTGAGCACCAGTTGGCAGCGCAGAAGGTCGGTGGGACGCGACTAGCAAAAACAGCCTGTGGGGGGTTCTTGACCCATTCCATCTCCAACCTCAGGGTACATATTTAAAATTAGTGTCCCTTGCCTAAATAGATCACGCATTATAAAATGCCCACATCACGACAACATTTAACAGGATCAGTCACAATCGCTTATACTGCATGATGGCATTGCAGCTGAGCCTCTTCACCCTCCCAACCAATTGAGTTCTCCATATTTGCGGCTGAAGTCGGAAAACTCCCAAAAATAATTGCTTTTACCCTCTCCTTCTCCTTCACATTACTTCAAGGAAATATTTGTTAATTTTGGCACTCCATAATTAGTTTTATTTATCCTTTCAAATTAACCTCCTGTCTTCCATTATACAATTCGGAATAATCTTCCTATCTGTTTTTTTTTTTGTTTAATGTTTACTTCAATTGACTTAATTAATAATCTTCCTTAAATTTGTGCAAGTTCAGTAATTTCTTTTCATGTAGTTCTTAGGTGATTTTATAATTTAGATTTAAAAAAAATATTGGAAAATTTTATCTCTGTTCACACCCTGGCCACTTTATAAAATTCGCTGAAAACGAAGGGTTAATTAATTTATGCATAATAAAGTATATGAATAATTATAAAACAGTTAAAGAAATATTTGATAGAAAATAAGTATTCAATTCAAATCCAATACTAAGAATTTTGCCTTTTTTGTTAGGTAGTTTTTTTTGTCTCGTTTATATCGCAATTATTTTGAAATTATTAAAATATTACTTTACGTTCACAGGTAGCTTTCATGATTTTTCCTTTTGTTCTTTTGTTCCTTTTTTTTCAGGTGTAGGTGAAATAATTAAATTTTTGTCGTTTTCGATATTGCCACTGTACGTCTCAACAGAAGGTATGGACCGTCCCCATGAAGTGTAGGGTGCTTGCCCATATGATCTTCATACCAACTATGAAAGCCACATTAGCTTAACTTTGTTCTCTTTTCCGTTTTTCAAAGAACGGTTAACTCCACATACCTGGTAATACTCCCACGCCGAAAGATCTTTCGCTGGTGGAGCTTTTTGCTCTCTGGAACTTTGAGGGGATTAGAGAGAACGGTGCATTTCTATTCTAAATGTTTAGCAACATGTTGCTAAGCCGCAATGCACACGCGGTCTTCACACACACACAAACAAGAAAACTAAAAAAATTATGAAAATTACATAACCAACTTAATGATTGTCACTTTTTGCTTTAATTTTCACCGTTTTAGGGGTTGGTTATTTTCTTCAACGTTTCTTTGATTTCTCTTTGATTTTTTTCTCTGCTTTTTCCACTTTTTCGTTACCCTGCGAATTTTCAAATGGCCAGTGTATGAACTCCCAAAAAAATGTTGAATTAACTGATGGACTTGGATATAATATTTTTACTCTAATTAACAAACGAAAGAGCTTGCACTGGTCGAACTTGTTGTATTTAGTTTGCTTAATGTTTTTGTTGGTTTCTCTCGGCTTTTTTCCCACACCACTTTTATGTTGTCCTATTGGGGTTTCACAGAATGGAAATTGCATAGATTATTTAAACCGCACTTTGTTTTTTTTTTCCGAGTTGCTCAGGGTTTGATTTGGGGTTTTCCTTTTGCCCCTCCCGCCTACAATTGGATGACCCTTCCATTTGAATCGCGATTTCGCACTACTTTGACCGTCTTCAGCTGCTCTTCTCCCCACTACTCCACTCTGCGAAAGCTCCAAGCGCTCTCTGATGCTGCAGTGGATAGCCTAGAACAAATCTTACTGACGGATGGGGATGCCTTTGAGGGAGAAAATAAGTGAGAACCTAATCAGTACTCCATTTTCTCCTTTCTCTAGCCAGTTATGCTCACCTTTTTGCCTTGAGTTTATGGTCGCAACCCGAAACTCCCGCCTAAGCGATCTGCTTCGAGAGCGTATGCATAAGCAAAAGCTTTTCAGCAATTAAATTGCATTAAATTTGGCTGCTGCGGTGATTGCTAAAGGGAAAGAAATGTTAAAATTTCTTCCGAACAAATTTGCAAACGCAGATTTTAGCCCTATCGTCCACTCCCTTTTTGTTTGTAAAAAAAATTAATTTTGCGCAATTATTTAATTTCAACCGAGATTTGGTTAAACTTTTCCTCTTTGAGCGTCGATTATTTTTTCTCACACTTGAAAATAAACTTTAAGCAGTTTCTTCTGCTTTTTAGGTGTTGTAAGCTGGAGGTTCAAAATTGAAAAGGCTGAGCTGAGGAACTCTGTCTCTTAGGAAACCTCGGGATAACCTAATTCTTGCTCTTTCTCCATGTCCGGATATTGCCAAAAGAAAGCAACCAAGGGATTAAGCAAAAGCAATTCCACTGACAGTGTCTTAATGTGGCCATATCGTAATGTCTGTGGTGACCTATAGGGGGCGCCTTTCCATTTACGATATTCAACGTCTTTTTGGTTTTAAAAAATCTCTTTGCTTTTTTATTGCTCATCACAAGGCAGATAACTCCCACAATTTTTGAGATATCGATCTCGCATTTAAAACTTACATTTATATTCGCAACATCTATAAGCCCTGAAATTTTCATCAAGATCGGATGATAAATTGCCGAGTCAAAAAATGTTGCATACTTTTCGGCTGTCCCACCTGAGGCACACAGGAAGGCTACTAAACATTTTTTTCCATGAGTAACGGGTATATCGAAGTCGGTTAGAGCCGACTTTAACTTACGCTCTCGTTTTTTCGGTAAAAAGGAGATGTTGTGATTATTAGAGACCATCGAACCACTGTGCAGAGTCAATGTCAACATAATCATGTAAATGCTCATCTTAGCATGTCGCAATCCATAGCTATCGCTAGATCAAAACATAGGCTTAATCTAAGCATGCACTTGGACCTACGATGCACCAGAAAGGAAGAGGCATACATACAAACACAGTTATTTGAAGCTTACAATAAGATTAGCCATAAGAACTCTTCTAACTCATGTAACCATACCTAGCCATAAGAATGCATGTGAACAAATCATATAAATACAGTGTCTGCTGCCCAGAATAAAACACAATTAAACCAACCCTTCCACTCGCCTATTACATGGGCTTTGAAGTCCCATTGACATAAAGGCCAAAATCCTTTTGCAGGAACTTTGGCGCCACAGCTGGAATGGAATGAAACAATTCCAATGCATTTACATACGAGGTGGGAGAAGTTCAAGCAAAATTTGTTGGAGCTTGATATGATCTCTATTCCAAGATATGCACATGCCAGTAGGTGCTCAAACATACAAGTGCATGGTTTCGCTGATGCGTCCAGTCAAGCTTATGGCTGCTGTCTCTATATTCGAGCCGAGCAAGAGAACAATGTGTATTGCCATTTTCTCACTGCAAAGGCAAAGGTTGCTCCGCTTAAGACAAAGTCGATTCCCAGGCTCGAATTAGGCGCAGCACACTTGTTGACTCAATTGTGGTCACATGTCAAACAAGTACTTCACATATGACGAATTGAGAGTGTGCACTTCTGGACAGATTCTGAAATCACACTTCATTGGATAAACATGTCACCTTCAGGGCTCACAACATTCGTAGCGAACAGAGTTGCGGGGATCCAAGAAATGTCCCAAGAAGCAACTTGGCGACATGTGCCTTCGTTAATGAACCCAGCAGACAATGCGTCACGAGGATGTTACGTTCAAGAGCTTGTTCAATCAATTTGGCAGAAAGGCCCAAAGTTTTTTCAAGAAGATCACATAAAATGGCCTCAAAACCCCCATTTTGTACTGCCGCAGATATCATCAACAGTGAGACAAAAAATCTGCTCAAGTTTGCTTAGCTGCCAATCCAGATTGCCTATCCACCTTAATCTCTCGATTTTCATCATATCGCAAGGTAGTTCGAATTTTTGCATTTGTCTACCGATTTTTAAACCACTCGAAACGTCCAGAATGTGGTGCTGAGCCAAGTGCACGAGAAGTTAACTTCGCATTTCTCAAACTTGTGCAAATGGTTCAAAGGGACAGCTACTCCAATCAAGTTTCCAATCACTTACTCCATTTATTCAAAAGTTTTTGGAATGTGGCCGAAACATCTCACTGATTCGTGTAGGAGGCCGGCTGTCAAATGCACCATTGGAATACGACGCAAAATTTCCCATTGTAATGCCTAAGAATTCTCAGTTTGTGGGCATGTATTTGCAGGACTTACAGGTTAAAAATTGTCACGCAGGTGTCAAACCATGATACCACTTCTTAGGCAACGTATGTGGCTCGTTAACTCGAGAATATAATGCACCCAAGTAGTTCGCAGATGTGTGCACTGTTTTCGATACCGACCCAAGCTAATGGAACAAGTAATGGGAAATCTTCCAGCAGACCGCGTAACGGCCACGCGACCACTTTTAGTTTGTGGAGTAGATTTTTGTGGACCCATCAATGTATCTTTGCGGATACGAGGTCGCCCACCTTTTAAAATGTACATTGCTGTGTTTGTGTGTTTTGCTTCAAAAGCAGTTCATTTGAAACTCGTGGCAGACTTATCCACTATTGCGAATGGATGTACTCGAACAACGCGACCAACTTCGTCGGTACCAACAACATTCTCAAAGAACTTCAGAAAGAGTTCAACAAGCAGCAAGCCAGTCTGCAGTCGTTCGCAGCGGAACAAGGGATGGAGTGGAGCTTCATACCCCCTCGAGCACCTCATTTCGACGGCCTATGGGAGGCGGCCGTGAAGTCGGCAAAGCACCTGCTGGTGCGTCAAATTGCCAACGCGTCGCAGGTGGAAAGCGAGGTCAGAGGTCATCAGGCAGAGGTCGAGGCAATTTTAAACTCTCGACCGCTAACTCCACTCAGTACCGATCCCAACGACGGCGAAGCCCTTACATCAGGCCATCTCCTAATAGGATAGATCCTTCGTTCGGTGCCGCAAGGGTCCGAGCCGGACACGCCAGGCAGCGCAATTACATATATGCGCTGGTGGCTGGATAGCGGTTCTGGCAAGCGTGGTCTAAGGATAACATACACACACTCCAAATGAGAACCAAGTGGCAAACACCCCAAACCAATTTGGACGTAGGAATGCTGGTGGTAATTCACGAGGACAACACGCCACCTCAGCGCTGGACACTTGGCAGGATCGTCGAGGTCATAACAGGAAAAGATGGAAGAATTCGAATCGCAGACGTCAAAACGGCAATGGGCATAACTAGGCACCCTATCCACAAGCTCGCGGCTCTATCGATTTTTTGGAGGTCCAGATGTGGTCCTTCAACGTGGCCGCAATGTTTGGTCAATTATGTTAAGTTAGAAACTTGAACATGCTATTCAACTCGGCCCACACGTAGTGTTGTTCTCATATTTAAATATTCTATGTCGCCATGTGTGTCATAAACATGTCACCTTATGTAATAGTATTAAATATTAATAGCCGCAGTGACGAGGATCAGCCCAGCCCAGCAGACACACCACTTGACAAGGATCAACTATGGGACCACTGGAAAAGGTCGTTTGGTTCCCACCACTTAATATGCATTTGTGTGAGGTAATGTGTATTCCTCACACGAATGCGTTTTTATATTTATACACACGCAGCTATCTTACAAATACTGCCTTAGTTAAGTTAGAAGATAAGGGTTGATAAATTCTAAAAGGATTCTAAAAGGAGCTCACTCATATTGAGCCAAGTCAGCACAATTGAAATCATACAAGCGTGCTCATCGAAAGTGTATAAGTATATACAGAAATAGTCATATAATTGGAGATAAAAAAGAAAATGAATTGACCCAATGTAAATATTTTGTTAAGTCGCTCTTTATCTTAGCTTCTCTCTCTCATTGCATATTCAGCATGTATGTTAGAGGCATAGCGGCTTTGCTTTGCCTACAATAAAATTCTTCTTTTGCTACGAGTTGAAGACTACGGACTTATTCTTTGTCAAGCGCAGCAGCCACTCCAATCTTTAACCTTTTCGCCAGGTCCAACACCACACAATTAATGGTATACAAATATTATTATAAATTTGCTTTCTTTCTTGTTTTGATACATAATTTTGAGAACAATGTTCACAATTTTTTTTATCACTCACGATATTTATTCGTAAATATCATTGTGGCATTTTTCTTAACTAGTGAATAAAGGCCTTCTTTATCTTGAGTGATATCTTACGAACCCCGCCTAAAGAAATGTTTTTTCTTATATTTAGGGAGAAACACCTTAGGCTGAAAATGATTGCAGAATGATGTTTTGAAGAATGAATTTTGTAATATTGTTTGTAAGGATAGAATAAGAAATAATTTGAAATGTGATTTTCCCATGTCGGAAAGGGATTTGCAAGCGTAAAGGCGATGCGAACACCCTCCTTATTCATGATAAAGTCGTAATTTCTTGTTGAGTTTTATTTTTTTAAACAAAAAAAATTAAACTCAAACGATAATCATTATTTTTGAGTTTTATTTTTGCTTTAGCTCAAAAATCAGTATAGTTGGGTTTTAAAAATATTACTTAAAAAAAATAATGCTGAAAATAATACAGATCAGTAACAAGTTTGGGCGCAATAGCATTGAAAACAAAAAAGTTTTTTTTTACTAAGACTTTTTTCGGAACTATATTTTAGATGGGAGCTATACAATATAGTTGACCGATTTTTATCAAACTTGGTGAAATTATGTAAATGCATAGAAAACTGATAAATACGAGGTTTGGGGGCGTTTGCATTGAAAACAAAAAAGTTTGTCTCACTAAAACTAGTTTTTCGACCGATCGTTCGAATGGCAGCTATATGCTATAGTCATCCGATCGCCGGTTCCGACAAATGGGCAGCGTATTTGTACCAAAAGACTTCGTGCAAAGTTTGCTTACGATAGCCTTAAAACTGACGGAGGAGATAGCATAGAAACAGACGGGCGAACGGACAGACGGCCATGGCTATATCTACTCAGCTCGTCATGCTGATCAAGAATATATATACTTTATGTGGTCGGAGAGGCTTCCTTCTATGCGTTAAAAACATCTGGACATTTTTAAAATACCCTCTACAATGGGATAATAATCATTATTGTGCGAGCAATTGAAAAAAATTAAATATATTCTAAAAGGCCTATTCTCAGATGAGATCAAACTTTAGTTCGGCACTATATTTCATATAAATAGGACTGCCGTTCAAAAGCAATCCGATTTCTAACTGATCAAAATTGTTTCTATTTATATGAAATATAGTGCCAGCAACACAAGTCTCTGTAGAAAGGGTGTTCAGTTCACTACCACATATTTTTACAAGGTTGAGATCTCGATTAGGCGCAAAGTCGCTTGAGAACATATTTGTTAAGCTTACCGATCAACTACTAAAATATATTTTATTTGAATAAGAATAATATAACGAGATTACTTTTGTGATTTATTGGTCAGAACTGCTGACGCGAAGTATTGTCCCCGATTTTTATTTTATTTCCTTAAATAATTATTATTCATTAATTATTTCCTTTAATAAAATAAAAACCCTTGAATCACTCATGATGAAAATATTAATGAAGTAATTTTTTTGATACATATTTTTGAGAACGTGCACAATTTTTTTATCACACGATATTTATTCGTAAATATTATTGTTGCAACTTTCTACTACTAGTGAATAAAGGCCTTCTTTATGTTGAGTGATATTTTACGAACCCTGCTTTAAAGAAATGTTTTTTCTTATATTTAGGGAGAAACACCTTAAGCTGAAAATTATTGCAGAACCAAAAAAAAAAAAAAATCAGTATAAATGTTTTATATTTTAAGTATCCTAATCAATGTTAAATGTTAAGCTTAAATTAATAACCCAATCAACTGTTGTCTTCGTAATTGTAATAGTGATTAGTGCTTCCAAATAAGTGCTTCTAGCACTAAAAAGAAATATCAAATAAATCAATAAACTAAAAGTTTTCAGGGGGAATATCGGCCACTTTTTTTTATTTTTATGTTGATGGCGGCGGAGCTACCGAGTTTATTCATAAACTTGAGATGAACAATCATAAGACAAGGCTCGGTAGCTATACTTACTCGCACTTGGGCTTGACCTCTTTCATGCATATACCCATTTTGTTATTTTGTAGAAACTCCATTAGATGTGGCGGCAAATTTTGAAAGCACTCACTGATAATTTCTTGATAAATTTCGCATTTTCTGATATGAACCAATTGCCGTGGAACATATTGGCAGAATACATTTAGAGAAGCAACCGAGATAATCCAAATAACAAGCATACGAATCATTGTGCGGCCA
>JBAMBO010001171.1:0-26704 GCA_037044535.1 Lordiphosa magnipectinata
GTCCGTCAAAATAGCGTCGAAAAGTTAGCGTCGATTTTGGAACGGTGGAATGTGGAACAAGAAGACATTTTTTATTTATATAGTTATTCCTTAATTATTAACTTATTTTGGAATCTGTAAATGCAAAGTTGTTAAGAATTGAATAAACTATTGATTTAATTAACTTGTGGGGCGATTTAAGGTTTGCAGGTATTACAAAAATTGAGTTGAAAAATTAGCATTCTACGTTTTGGGTCATATCTCCACTTTCAGGAGATGTGCTCTAATAAGCCATATACCGGCTTAAAGGATACACTTTCAAGAGTGTTTTAAAAAAAAAATCATGAAAATCGTCTGAACAGTTTTTGAGAAAAGCTCTTCTAAGTGGACCAACCTCTTATTTTCCCCATACAAAATGATACAAAAAAATTACTTTTTTACATAAAGCCCTATAACTCCACTTTTAGGAGATGTGCTCAAATAGGACTTATACCATCATGAAGGACACATATTCAAGGGTGTCTACAACAAATTTGATCCAAATCGTGTGAACCGTTTTTGAGAAAAACGCCTTTAAGTGGGGGTGCCTTGGCTAGATATTTAAAAATTACAAAAAGGCCGCCACTTCATCAGTCGGAACCAGTCATGGAACTAGTTATAAAAACATTGCTTGTTAAGTTAAATTAAGTTAAATTAAGCTAAATTAAGCTAAATTAAGTCTTTGTGAACAATAAAAAAGAAGTCTCAATAAAATATTTTACTTCAAACCAATTTAGTATGACCATAAAAATCCTTGCAAACTTTTCTTTTTTAAATTGCGGGATAACTAGGAGATGTGCCAATATGCACGATATGTCAAAAGACGCGCATTTTAATTACCTATTTTATAAAAAAAGAATCATCAAAATCGTCTGAACAGATTTCGTGAAAATCTAAATCGTTGCTAACTTTTCTTTTTAAGATTGCGGCATAACTAGGAGATGTGCCAACATGCACGGTAATTCAAAAGATGCGCATTTCAATTACCTATTCTATAAAAAAAGAATCAAAGCAATCGTCTGAACAGATTTCGAGATATTTAATTTTTTCTTTCACCATATATGGCAAGTCGAAATTAGGATGACCATATAAATCGACGCTAACTTTTCATTTTAAGATTGCAGGATAACTAGGAGATGTGCCAACATGCACGATATGTCAAAAGACGCGGATTTTAATTGCCTATAGTATACAAAAAGAATCAAAGCAATCGTCTGAACAGATTTCGAGAAATTAATTTTTTTCTACTTTCATACTAGCCCTGGTCCAAAAAATGCCAAAAATGGGGTGCAGTATGGTCCCCTTACTCAGATGCCCTGGTGTTTGAAAATAAATAGGACCATATAAATCGTCGCTAACTTTTCTTTTTTAAATTGCGGGATAACTAGGAGATGTGCCAATATGCACGATATGTCAAAAGACGCGCATTTTAATTACCTATTTTATAAAAAAAGAATCATCAAAATCGTCTGAACAGATTTCGTGAAAATCTAAATCGTTGCTAACTTTTCTTTTTAAGATTGCGGCATAACTAGGAGATGTGCCAACATGCACGGTAATTCAAAAGATGCGCATTTCAATTACCTATTCTATAAAAAAAGAATCAAAGCAATCGTCTGAACAGATTTCGAGATATTTAATTTTTTCTTTCACCATATATGGCAAGTCGAAATTAGGATGACCATATAAATCGACGCTAACTTTTCATTTTAAGATTGCAGGATAACTAGGAGATGTGCCAACATGCACGATATGTCAAAAGACGCGGATTTTAATTGCCTATAGTATACAAAAAGAATCAAAGCAATCGTCTGAACAGATTTCGAGAAATTAATTTTTTTCTACTTTCATACTAGCCCTGGTCCAAAAAATGCCAAAAATGGGGTGCAGTATGGTCCCCTTACTCAGATGCCCTGGTGTTTGAAAATAAATAGGACCATATAAATCGTCGCTAACTTTTCTTTTTTAAATTGCGGGATAACTAGGAGATGTGCCAATATGCACGATATGTCAAAAGACGCGCATTTTAATTACCTATTTTATAAAAAAAGAATCATCAAAATCGTCTGAACAGATTTCGTGAAAATCTAAATCGTTGCTAACTTTTCTTTTTAAGATTGCGGCATAACTAGGAGATGTGCCAACATGCACGGTAATTCAAAAGATGCGCATTTCAATTACCTATTCTATAAAAAAAGAATCAAAGCAATCGTCTGAACAGATTTCGAGATATTTAATTTTTTCTTTCACCATATATGGCAAGTCGAAATTAGGATGACCATATAAATCGACGCTAACTTTTCATTTTAAGATTGCAGGATAACTAGGAGATGTGCCAACATGCACGATATGTCAAAAGACGCGGATTTTAATTGCCTATAGTATACAAAAAGAATCAAAGCAATCGTCTGAACAGATTTCGAGAAATTAATTTTTTTCTACTTTCATACTAGCCCTGGTCCAAAAAATGCCAAAAATGGGGTGCAGTATGGCCCCTCAGATGCCCTGGTGTTTGAAAATAAAGGATCGTCGCTAACTTTTCTTTTTTAAATTGCGGGATAACTAGGAGATGTGCCCCTATGCACGATATGTCAAAAGACGCGCATTTTAATTACCTGGTGTTATGAAAAAGAATCATCAAAATCGTCTGACCAGATTTCGTGAAAATCTAAATCGTCGCTAACTTTTCTTTTTTAAGATTGCGGCATAACTAGGAGATGTGCCAACATGCACGGTAATGTCAAAAGATGCGCATTTTAATTACCTATTCTATAAAAAAAGAATCAAAGCAATCGTCTGAACAGATTTCGAGAAATTTAATTTTTTCTTTCACCATCAGTCACTGGCAAGTCGACATGAGGCACTGACCAGTGATAAGTCACGACGCATAACAATTCGATTTTAAGACTGTCCGGCTAACTCGGAGATGTGCCAAGGCATTTCGCCGTTATGCTGCAAGCAGAGGCCGGACAATAATTGCCTATAGTATACAAAAAGACAACAAAAGCAATTGACGCCCACCAAGAACTTTACGAATTCATAGAGGAAATCAACACAGATTTGTATCTAAATACATAAACTAGCAACCTGGTCCAACAGTTGCCGTGGCGATTTCCACTTATGCAGTATGGTCCCCTTACTCAGATGCCCTGGCGTTTGCAAATAAATCCGCCCATATAAATCGTCGCTAACGGGTTCTTAGGGTAACATAGCGGGACAACTAGGACATGTGCCAACATGCACGAAAAGACAAAAGAACGCGCCGGTTCAGTACCAAAATGAAAATAAAATTAAAGAATCATAAGCCATCGTCATGAAGCGGATTTCGTGAAAGTAATTCTGTTCTGTTACCTGCAAGTCAACTGAAAACGACTTCCTCACTGACAGTGATAAGTCTATGCAACACATAGATTCGAGAGCTGTTTTGTTCAAGACTTGTCCGGCATACATACTATGTGTCACATAGGTATATATCGCCGTATATGCATGCTAGCAGAGGCCAGACAAAAACGAAAGCATGAATAAGACAACAACAAACAATTGACGCCCACTCAAGATAATTTACGATATCTCATAGAGGAAATACTAACACAGATTTGTGTCTAATTATAGGTGACCAGCAACCATAGTCCGACTAGTTGCCTGCTGGCGATATCCACTTATCAAAAAAGAGGGCGGCCAAATAAACCTCATTACCTACGGGTTGTGGTACACATGAGCTTAACATATATACACACTAAAGGGAAAAAAAAAAAAAACGCGCCGGTCGTCCAACCGTGAGAATACGGCTGCTAAGATAATATGAGATGCATGACGGAGGAGCGAGTAAGGAATCTGTCTGCTACCGGGAATTCAACTACAACAGTGCCTCAAACAAGTAAATCGATGCAAGATGAGAGTCGGCCGAGCAGTCCCAGTTCAATAGATCGAAAACGACTCCAGAAGATGAGTTCCAGATGCCAAATGATGAATGATGCATGTATATCCTAGCCTGGATATCGGATGCCCTCGGATAACTCGCTAACGGGTACCTATTTCGCCTTACGCTTCAGCTCTAGAGCCACCATAGTATGGACTGAATCTATGCAAATGCTGGAGGAAATATAGCAGACCATCAACCATAGTGGACTCGTCCTAGCACGCGATACCACTTTAAGCAAAGAGCGCCATACTGACCATAGCCACCTCACTGCCCGTGCGGAAATGAGTTTAACATATATAGATATTATTGGGTTTTTTTTAGCTAGTGCTCTCTAACCGTGAGATACGGCTGCTAAGATATATGGACTTGCAGAAAGGAACGTCTCAAGGGTCACTACCAAGTGGCCAAGCAGTTGGAGCAAGCTGGAGTTCGAGTCCGGCCATCCACAGCAGAAGCTGCAAATACGACTACGCGAAGAAGAGCCAGAGCCAAAGTGAGAATGATGCGTTTCCTAGCCTGGATTCGGTGCCCTCGGATAACACGCTTTCGGGTACCTGATTCGCCACGCTTCAGCTCTGCAGCCACCAAGATGGACTGCAATCTATGCCAAGGCTGGACGCAGTAGTGCACACCCATTCTCAGATGCCATCGGACATAGCGCGCATGGTCATAACTGCTAGAGGCCAGACTGCCCATAGCCACTCTCACTGCCCTGGCGATCAGGTCAGTTACCAAATGAGAGCAGGATTCGCAAGCCACTCAAAACGAGCTGTTAGCCAAGGAATACCGTGCATGCTCACCAACTTCCAACTCTCCCAAGCAGGAGCAACTGTGGCCTCGTCGTGTTGCCACGCACAGAGAGTGCTGCAGAGAAGTGCTGCGAGGAAGCCGAAAAGTCAGTCGATCTCACCGATGAGCCAGGCCCAAGCACCTCCTGGTCCCCAGTGACGCTATCACCTCAGCAGAAGACATGCAATGAGCCAAGGATGAACGCAGTTTTGTCACACCCATATCTCTAGAGCCACGTTTATTTGACTTAAGTCGAGCTAGGTCAAACTGGTAGATGCCGAGTCCCATATACTCTTAGCACTGGCGCTGAATGGTCACCACCCTCCCGTCTTTTTTCCAAGACGAAAACGAGCGAGCCAAGGAAACGGAGATGCTCACCAACTCCAACTCTCCCAAAAAGGGTCTGGCACTCGTCTTTAAGCATGGTTAGGAATGCATAGTGCAGTAAACATTTATGACGACGAGGCCACACCCTTTTTGGTGAGACGTTGGAGTTGGTGAGCATCAGCCGTTTCCTTGAGCTCAGCTCGTTTTCATCTTGGAAAAAGATTTTGGTAATGACCACATCGCCTATGTGCTAAGAGTTTGGGACTCGGCATCTACAGTTTGACCAGCCGCTTGTCCGTGGCTCTGAGAATGGGTGTGACACTGCGTTCACCTTGGCAATTGCAGTTCTTCTGGCTGCAGGTGAATCATCAATTCGCATTGCTGTAGTCTAGCATACAAGTGAGACGACGAGGCCACTTACCCTTTTTGGGAGAGTTGGCGTTGGTGAGCATCACCGTTTCCTTGGCTCGCTCGGTGGCAATACTCGGAACCCAGATTTTGCTCCTGACCACATCGCCAGTGCGAAGAGATTGGGACTCGGCATCTAGCCAGTTTGTACCAGCCGCTTGTCCGTGGCTCTGAGAATGGCTGCGACATCCTGCGTCTCACCTTGGCAACTTGCCTGATCGTCAGGGCAGTGCAGGTGGACTATCGGTCAGTCAAGGCCTCTAGCTGATCAAGTGGCAAGTGCTATGCGATCCATTGATTTGGATTTCTCGCAGTATTATCCTCCAGCATTCTCTGTGGTGGCAATACTCGAACCCAGTTGCTGCCTGCATGGAGCTGGAAGCGATGAGCTGACAAGGTACCCTGAAAGCGAGTTATCCGAGTGGCACCGAATCCAGCGCTCATTTGGAAACGCACCTCATTCGCATTGGGCAGTGCGGTGGCTCATCGTCAGGATGGCCTCTAGCTTGATCTATGCGTGCGATTGCCGGCCGACTCCATCTTCGCCAACTTTGTTCGGCCACTATTATCTCCAGCATTTGCATAGATTCAGTCCAACTCCGTGGCTCAGAGTCCATGATAGCGTGGCGAAAAGCCGTATCCCGAAAGCGAGTTATCCGAGGGCACCGATATCCAGGCAAGGAAACCCAAACATATCTCATTTGGCTCTAGGCTCATCTTCCGCAGCCGTTTTGATCTTTGCTGGGATTGCCGGCCGACTCCATCTTCTCCAACTGGTATCCCCACTATGTAGTAACCCTTGATGACGTTCCTTCTCCTCCTCCTTACACAGTCCATATATCTTAGCAGCCGTATCTCACGGTTAGAGAGCACTATATTAAATAATATTAACCCAGAAATAATATTATGTTAAACTCATTTCCTGCACCACCATATGAGGTAGAGTATATATGGCGCTGCATATTTACAGTGGTATCCCCAGTAGGACTAGTCCACATATGGTATGTATGGATCACCTATAATTGACACATAAATATATTTCAGTAATATAATATATAGATATATAAATGATATTAAGTAGAAATAATATTTGTTGTATTCCATTCATGCATACATATATATATATTATACATCATATACATATATACATATGTAACACATATTATGTATGTATACAATTATTAACAAAACAGCTCTCAAATCTAATTTGCATAGATTTAATTGTTTGAGGAACTGTTTTGTTGAATTCCAGGTAACAAACAGAATACTTACCGATCCCCTTATGCATCTTATATTATTTAATTTTATTTTCATTTTGGACGACCGGCGCGTTTTTTTTTTTTTTTTTTGTGTGTTTATGTTAGTTGTGTATGTTACCCTAAAACCCGTAAGTAATGGGGGATTATTTGGCCGCCCACTTATTTGATAAGTGGAAATCGCCACGGCAACTGTTGGAAGTTTGCTGTTTATCTATTTAGATACAAATCTGTGTTGATTTCCTCTATGAATTCGTAAATTTCTTGGTGGGCGTCAATTGTTTTTGTTGTCTTTTTGTTTTGTTTTTGTCTGGCCTCTGCTAGCAGAATAACGGCGAAATACCTTTGCACGTAGAGTTGCCGGACAGTCTTAAAAACGTTGTTATGTGTTGTGACTTATCACTGTCAGTGACTCAGTCGTTTTCAGTGACTGAGAAAAAAGAAAAAATTAATTTCACGAAATCTGTTCAGACGATGGCTTTGATTCTTTTTTTTAGAAAATAGGTAATTAAAATGCGCATCTTTGTTTTCAGTGACTGAGAAAAAAGAAAAAATTAATTTCACGAAATCTGTTCAGACGATGGCTTTGATTCTTTTTTTTAGAAAATAGGTAATTAAAATGCGCATCTTTTGACATATCGTGCATTTGGCACATCTCCTAGTTATCCCGCAATTTAAAAAAGAAAAGTTAGCGACGATTTATATGGTCCTATTTATTTTCAAACACCAGGGCATCTGAGTAAGGGGACCATACTGCACCCCATTTTTGGCATTTTTTGGACCAGGGCTAGTATGAAAGTAGAAAAAAATTAATTTCTCGAAATCTGTTCAGACGATTGCTTTGATTCTTTTTGTATACTATAGGCAATTAAAATCCGCGTCTTTTGACATATCGTGCATGTTGGCACATCTCCTAGTTATCCTGCAATCTTAAAATGAAAAGTTAGCGTCGATTTATATGGTCATCCTAATTTCGACTTGCCATATATGGTGAAAGAAAAAATTAAATATCTCGAAATCTGTTCAGACGATTGCTTTGATTCTTTTTTTATAGAATAGGTAATTAAATGCGCATCTTTTGAATTACCTGCATGTTGGCACATCTCCTAGTTATTGAAATGCGCATCTTTTGAATTACCGTGCATGTTGGCACATCTCCTAGTTATGCCGCAATCTTAAAAAGAAAAGTTAGCAACGATTTAGATTTTCACGAAATCTGTTCAGACGATTTTGATGATTCTTTTTTTATAAAATAGGTAATTAAAATGCGCGTCTTTTGACATATCGTGCATATTGGCACATCTCCTAGTTATCCCGCAATTTAAAAAAGAAAAGTTAGCGACGATTTATATGGTCCTATTTATTTTCAAACACCAGGGCATCTGAGTAAGGGGACCATACTGCACCCCATTTTTGGCATTTTTTGGACCAGGGCTAGTATGAAAGTAGAAAAAAATTAATTTCTCGAAATCTGTTCAGACGATTGCTTTGATTCTTTTTGTATACTATAGGCAATTAAAATCCGCGTCTTTTGACATATCGTGCATGTTGGCACATCTCCTAGTTATCCTGCAATCTTAAAATGAAAAGTTAGCGTCGATTTATATGGTCATCCTAATTTCGACTTGCCATATATGGTGAAAGAAAAAATTAAATATCTCGAAATCTGTTCAGACGATTGCTTTGATTCTTTTTTTATAGAATAGGTAATTGAAATGCGCATCTTTTGAATTACCGTGCATGTTGGCACATCTCCTAGTTATGCCGCAATCTTAAAAAGAAAAGTTAGCAACGATTTAGATTTTCACGAAATCTGTTCAGACGATTTTGATGATTCTTTTTTTATAAAATAGGTAATTAAAATGCGCGTCTTTTGACATATCGTGCATATTGGCACATCTCCTAGTTATCCCGCAATTTAAAAAAGAAAAGTTAGCGACGATTTATATGGTCCTATTTATTTTCAAACACCAGGGCATCTGAGTAAGGGGACCATACTGCACCCCATTTTTGGCATTTTTTGGACCAGGGCTAGTATGAAAGTAGAAAAAAATTAATTTCTCGAAATCTGTTCAGACGATTGCTTTGATTCTTTTTGTATACTATAGGCAATTAAAATCCGCGTCTTTTGACATATCGTGCATGTTGGCACATCTCCTAGTTATCCTGCAATCTTAAAATGAAAAGTTAGCGTCGATTTATATGGTCATCCTAATTTCGACTTGCCATATATGGTGAAAGAAAAAATTAAATATCTCGAAATCTGTTCAGACGATTTTGACGATTCTTTTTTTATAGAATAGGTAATTGAAATGCGCATCTTTTGAATTACCGTGCATGTTGGCACATCTCCTAGTTATGCCGCAATCTTAAAAAGAAAAGTTAGCAACGATTTAGATTTTCACGAAATCTGTTCAGACGATTTTGATGATTCTTTTTTTATAAAATAGGTAATTAAAATGCGCGTCTTTTGACATATCGTGCATATTGGCACATCTCCTAGTTATCCCGCAATTTAAAAAAGAAAAGTTTGCAAGGATTTTTATGGTCATACTAAATTGGTTTGAAGTAAAATATTTTATTGAGACTTCTTTTTTATTGTTCACAAAGACTTAATTTAGCTTAATTTAGCTTAATTTAACTTAATTTAACTTAACAAGCAATGTTTTTATAACTAGTTCCATGACTGGTTCCGACTGATGAAGTGGCGGCCTTTTTGTAATTTTTAAATATCTAGCCAAGGCACCCCCACTTAAAGGCGTTTTTCTCAAAAACGGTTCACACGATTTGGATCAAATTTGTTGTAGACACCCTTGAATATGTGTCCTTCATGATGGTATAAGTCCTATTTGAGCACATCTCCTAAAAGTGGAGTTATAGGGCTTTATGTAAAAAAGTAATTTTTTTGTATCATTTTGTATGGGGAAAATAAGAGGTTGGTCCACTTAGAAGAGCTTTTCTCAAAAACTGTTCAGACGATTTTCATGATTTTTTTTTTAAAACACTCTTGAAAGTGTATCCTTTAAGCCGGTATATGGCTTATTAGAGCACATCTCCTGAAAGTGGAGATATGACCCAAAACGTAGAATGCTAATTTTTCAACTCAATTTTTGTAATACCTGCAAACCTTAAATCGCCCCACAAGTTAATTAAATCAATAGTTTATTCAATTCTTAACAACTTTGCATTTACAGATTCCAAAATAAGTTAATTATTAAGGAATAACTATATAAATAAAAAATGTCTTCTTGTTCCACATTCCACCGTTCCAAAATCGACGCTAACTTTTCGACGCTATTTTGACGGACATGTCTTATTTTGCATGTCTGTACTTATATATTCCTCTTCGCAGCAATTCTATGGAAGTATGGAAAGTTGTGAAAACAATTGTATCTTACGTGTTTCAATTGAGGCTTTGGAACCGTTCGTGTTTAAAGCATGCGTGAAGTCGTTTTTCATATGACTAGTATTACATTAGGTCTCACAATGTGAGGAAATTACAATGTGTCACTATCAGTCATGCTCCCATTTTCACTTTTTTAGACCAAACTTGAACTCAAAATTGCAAAATTTTTGCGAATGGGAAAATGGAAGCATGGCTGTATAGCTTCCGCCTTCACCTGCAACAAGAAGTTTTTAACAAAGAGTGATTCGATTTCATCTATTAAAGATCTTCCCGACAGCTACCCCACACTATCTCAAGATTATCAAGCCAAACTAAAGACTTCCGAAAAAGTTAGTAAAATGTCTTCGCTAACTCCCAGGAGAGTTACGCAACACGAGCCGTACACATGCCGAGGCCTGTGCCAAGAGAGCAAACTGATTTCGGACTATGAAATAAGTCAGAGCTGGTTTACGTCGCTTTTTTTCACATACCAATGCACTCTCACTTACTCACTCGGAAAGTAAGCAAAGAACGGGAGACAAATTTCCAGCGAAAGCCTGCGAGGAAAGAGTAAACAAAATCCAAATCACGAGTGATGTGTTGATTTTGTATTCTGTGAAGCCGAAGTGAAATAATTCTTAAATGTTTTTTCATTTGGTTTGCCTTTGTTTGCTTGGTTGAAATGAAACTTAGCTTTCAAATACTGGTCCGCCTCGCTTCCTAGTACAAATTACATATATTTGTATCTTAAACAGGTACTAGAAATATTAATATAGTAATCGTCCTGATGTGTGTCAAAGTTGAAATTATTTGTTTCTAATTTTAAATGTTTATGCAGTTACGAACTGATAACATACCATTTCCATTAGTTCATCGAATACCCTCACCATTGAGCGATAGTTCTTTAGCGATTTATCGAAACACGTAGCCCTGGTATCGCTGCTTGCAAATGCATCAATTTGCACGAATTTTATCTCGTCCACGTAATTGCAGACTCATTCTCCACAATTTATTAGTCCGAACCACCCTCTACCCAATCTGTAAGCATTTGCATAAACTGCATTTATAATTGTGGTAAGAAACATACATATTTATTATAACGTATGTTTGCACATTTTGCAGGTACAAGAGACATGTCAAACACCGGCAAATTGTCAAAAGCCCTCAAGGATGAATTTGTATATCCTGTTGCCCGCAAGGATGACACAATTGAAGATGATTTTCATGGTACAAAAATAAAGGATGTCTACCGTTGGCTCGAAGATCCAGATGCGACTGAAACCCAATCATATGTTAACGCTCAGAACAACATTAGCCAGCCGTTCCTGGAGAACTGCGACGAGTGGAAGAAATTGAATGGGAAACTAACGAAACTGTGGAATTATCCGAAATATGGCTGTCCCATGCAATATGGAAAGTATTACTACTACTTCATGAACACGGGTCTGCAAAATCAGAGTGTTATGTACCAACAAGAATCGGTGCATGGCGAGAGCAAAGTGTTTATCGATCCCAACAATCTGTCTGAGGATGGCACCATCGCCTTGTCTCAGAAAGCATTTTCCGATGACGGCAATTTTATGGCCTATGGACTCAGTGAAAGTGGCTCGGATTGGATTAAAATCCATATTCGAAATGTGGAAACCGGCAAGGATTTCGACGAGGTGCTCGACAAGGTCAAGTTCTCTGAAATATCATGGACCAAAGACAATAAGGGATTCTTCTATGGGGTAAATAAACAACAAGGGAACACTTAATTATTTCATAAATCAATTAAATTTTTATAATTTTTGACAGAGATATCCTGACCAGGGTGGTAAGACCGACGGATCTGAAACAAAACAGAATGAGAATCAGAAATTGTATTATCATCGGATTGGCGAAAGTCAGGATAAAGATACTCTGGTTGTGGAGTTTCCCGAAGAACCATCATGGCGCATGTAAGAAGGGAAAAATGGCTCATTCCACAAAAAATCTAACATTAGACCAGAATGGTTAACTTTTGTTTGAGATTGGAAAAAAGATCAAATCTTCATACTCTTAAATCGTGTAGAGACCTCACCTAGATAATAATTAAAACCCTTATTCTCTCCTACTTTCAGTCAATCCGTAGTATCCGATTGTGGAAAATATTTGATTATGGCCATTGTCAAGGATTGTCGTGACAACATTGTGTATTATGCTGATCTTAAGCCAGGCGATGAAATTACATCTAAATTGACTGCAAAAAAAATTGTTGATAAATTTGAATCGGACTACGATGTAAGTATACAGATTTTCTCACTTTAAACTTTCCTTAAGTTTACGACCTCAAAAACCATTTTTGTTATCATAGATCGAAGAATTATAAAGATAATCTAACTTATTTTTTGTTTCGCAGTATGTAACCAATGAAGGCTCCAAAGTATATTTCCGTACAAACAAAAATGCGCCTAACTATCGCATCATAATTATCGACTTTGAAAATCCCGCTGAAGAAAATTGGGAAACTTTAATTCAGGTAAGCAAAAATTGATTTTTTGTATTGACAAATGAATTCTACAACCATCATGTGAGAGTTTAACATACGAATTAAAGTCTTATTAAAGATATATATTAATTTAAGGACCAATGACTTTTTGATAATCTTTTAACATCACATTTGACATTAGAAAATTGCTTTATAAAAGCCGATGAAAGTGACCATGTGAGATTTTTAAAACATTTGCATTATAAAACAAAAAAAACTTTCTTATATATTTCTAACTTTCTGCTATTTTCAAAGCATTTCAGAATTTATTTACTTTTCTTCTGTAACATTTTAGTTTTGTTCTATTTTTGCGTGTATGAAAGGCAGATCTACCACTACTAACTCACTTGAACTTACTTTTCTAGTCACAAAAGGCTTTCAAAATAAAATGAAGACGGACTGAATATATACAGAAATAAGTAAAGCTTTTGATTCTCTCAATCATGAGCTTAGGTTTCATAAGCTCGATCTTTTTAAGTTTTCCTACGAATATTTAAGTCTCAGGACCCAACGGGTTCTATTTAAGAATTTATTTTCCCAGTCTCTTAATGGGTACTTTGAACAATATAGATTTTGCTATTTGAAACCTATTTTATGACCAGTTTTGGTCTCCAAATCGTAAAACATTTTCGAAAGTGAAAAATTGGCTGATATCGATTTTAAGTCCTTTAACTGTCTTCAATATTGTGTAGACGCTTTCCAGTCTTGGTGCAGTGTTATTCTTTGGCGCGTTAATTGCTCGAAATGTATGTGTGTGAACTCATTTAATTTCATTTCGTGATTCCGTAATGTATGATCTGGGTAATCACCTCGATCCCAAACTTAATTTTAACGAACACATACGAACACATAGAACTGTCAATAAGGTTTCGGATCGGTCGTTTTAGAATTTATTAAGTGTTGGTTGACAGAATTCCGAGATTATTCCTAAACCACAAAAACCCTTTGTATGCCTCTCTTATCCAACCGATACTGAATATGTCGCATGAAAACAGCATTGATTCGCTACAGAAGCAATTTCTTCTCTTTGCTCTTCGTGGTCTTAATTCGGAACATAGTAGACTTCTCTATATATTAAAGAGTTTGTCCTGACAGATTCACTGACTGATATGCCCGATCGGTGTGTTGAAGATGAGACCTCTAAGCGCCGGAAAAGTTTGTAAGAGGAAAATTCCGATTGACTTGAAACTCGGTTTGCAAGCATAGAATGCGAAACAATGCGTCCTGATATAGGGAAATCCGCCCAGGGGGAGTGAAAATGACCGGAAAATTCTGCATGCAAATATATATTTTTCATCCGATTGACTTGAAACTCGGTTTGTAAAGATAGTATGCCAAATAATTTGTGTTTTCAGTTTCCGATGTTGGAAATCCGCTGATGTTGAAAATGCCCGGAAATAATTTTCATCCCAATGTGTTGGAACTCGATTAGTTTGCAAAATAATTTGTAATGTTTTTTCTCGATATTGGAAAATTCACGTCGAACGTTGGGAAATGGCTTGCGGTGGTTACATTATTTTTATTACGTTCAGTATAAAACTCAGTTTGTGTAAACTCTATGCCCCAAATAAATGGTGAAAAAAACTCTTAAGTCTTGGAAAGTCGATCCAAAAGTGGGCAAAAGATTTGCGGGAGAGGGTTAAAGGCGAATTGTTACAAGGATGTGAATGAAATTCCGTTGATAAGTCTTTTTGAGCAAATAAATGGAAAATCTATGATTCAATTTTGTAAAATCCACTAGCAAAGTCTGAAAATGGAGGCCAGGGGTGTGTTTAAGGCAAATCGTTAATTCTAGCAGAGGTCCCAAAAATTGGTCCCCCGTTTGCTTAGTCAGAAAACGACATCTTTCGTGCGACCACATTGGAAAGAGGTACCGAAACAACCTTTAACTTCCCTCTCTGCTTCTATTTGGTTGTGAGAGGAGAGAAACAATTTTTTTTATTTTTTTCCTCTTAGATCTTTTTGGGATCGTTCGGCAAATTTCACGCATTGAATAGGTCTTCTTCGTATGTATGCATTTGTGTATAATGCTCGGCTTACTATGTGAATTTATGCGATAAACTTAATGCGCTCTCTCGTTGTCTTTCACACTGACTCTCTCTCTCTGCTTATGCTTAGCTCTAGCACATTTTGCATTTCGGTTTTCGAAAAATACACAGCTTAAGACACAGCTTCAACCACAGCCACTTAACAGTGAGCGCGATAACAGAACACATTCTATTATTATATATTAGTGACACCCAGTGGAGAAACCTCCAGCTAGCCCAAAACGCTGCGCTACGGGTAGCCACCGGTTGCCACATCATGACCTAGACCAGACACCAGGAAACAGAAGTACTCCCTGTTCGAGAGCACAACAAGCTCCTCACGCAACAATTTCTCATAGGTTGACATCTAACATCCCATCCAAATCATGCCTGCATCACACAGAGCATGTCAAGACGCCCCATAGCCGTAAGACACGACCTACGAACTGAATTGCTACCAGTTAAACAGCTCCTAGGAAACGAGAGCCCCGCCCTCGTAACATGTGTAGAAGCAAAGAAGCAGGCACATACAGAAACAGTTAACGTAGTCCTGGGGGGCAGACCACCTTCCATCGGTCAGGCCGAGAAGACACTGCCACGGTCGACGAGGGCAACATTGGCCCAGCTTCGCTCTGGGAAAAGTAGGAGCCAAAACAGCTACCTATCAAGAATAAACCCGGAAATCGCTGACGAATGTCCCTCATGTGGTCTCGGTCCGCACTACACAGTACACCTCTTCAATTGTTCCCTTAACCCCACTGTCCTCACACCACTATATCTTTGGACCCACCCAGTCGAGGCAGCCCTCTACCTCGGTTTGGCCCAAGATTAGCTCGCTACATCTCTATAACAATTTAACTCTTACTTTTCTTTTTTTTCTCTCTTCACGTACAAATCTCCCCAGCCGCTACTACAACAATAACAACAACAGAACACATTCGGTTTCGGGAAGCCCGAGTCAGATTTTAGTTTGGATTTTTGGTCAGTGACGTGAGCAGAGCGAACTGAAATAGGGTTGAGTTATTTACGATCTATGGTTTCTAGCTGTTCTGAATAAAATTCTTTTTGCAATAACACAGTGCTACAGTGCGAAATAACCTGGGTATTGACATAGCGTACGCTGTGGAGCAGGTCGCGTATAGCACTTCCTCATACTTGGTTTTCCCCGAGGAGCCCCAAAATCTGAAGTTATGGGCCAAAAACCGCTTCTTGCCTTTTTGCCTCAATTAAATAGATATAACGCGCGCATGGGCCGTCTGATTGTTTATAACTTTGTTAATTCCGATAGCGACGAGAGCAATCTAATACATTTTAATCAATGGTTTGACTGATTTAACGCAATGGCTGAGAAATGCGGCTTACAGATGTGTCATTTTCAACTTTTTTGTCCGAAATCTCTACTTTGACCACCACTGGATTAACTATTTTATTCTATGCAATTTTGCCTAAAAGTTTATTATGAGAACCCTTTTAATTCTCCGTTGAACAAATGTTCTCTCGATGAATTTGGTTACCTGATGACGAAGTTATAGCCTATTTCCACCAAAGAAATGAAGCTTCATTTCTTGAAATGACAAGAAATGAAGAAAATGATATCATTTCTTCCATACAAATTGTTGTTGCATTTTGCCCTTCATTTCTCAAAAATGATGGCATTCCCCACGAAGGAATTTGGTATTTTTTTAAAAAGTACTCGCCATTCTCTGGCACTACTCGTTACTCTCTGGAAATAGAAAGTGTCATCACCAATAAACTATTGATTTGAATTTAAAAATAAGTCGCAATTTTGTTTATAATATAATTTAGTCAAAATAAGTTTTGTATTTAGCTTTCTGCTGATTATTCAGGGCGTTAACAATGCGTTCGCCCATGGTAATTGCTTTCCTGCCGGGTATGTCTTTTTTTGGGTAAATATTGCAAAAACTCCCCGTGAGTTTGAAAGTGGCGCCTGTTGTTTAAATCAACCCATTCAGCTGTTTTTGTCAACGTGGCATTGCGAATATCAAAATGATGAAGATTTGTCAATGGAAACAGCATCATTTTTAGAAATGAAAATGATAAGAAATGAAGCCAGTGGAAATAGGCTATAATTCTCATATTTCTGAGTACACCTCGGCGATTTAGTATTTTTTTTTAGTATTCTAACATATTAGTGTGTTCTATAACATAATTGCCCCAATAAGTATGCTCTGTTTTGTTTGGCGCCAAATTCAAATAATCTTTTTTGAATACTTAAAATGCTAGTATATATAAACTTCCATGTTTCACGATTTCTGGGCAAATATTAAGGGTCGCCGAATACTGTGACACATAACGATAAGTTAAGCTACAGTGTAGCGGTGGGTACGAAATTTGAGCTTGGGAGCAGTCCAACAGTAAAAACTACCCTTATCGGCGAGTCTCGGTCGATCATACTGCAATTGCTGCGCCGTCTGCTTGTACGGGCTGACGTTAGTTGTTTTAACCCACTTCTCGAAGCAAGCCATTGCACTTGTTGCGACGTCAGCTTGTACGTGTCCGCGCCTCGAAGCTAGGCAATTTCTTATGCGCTGAGTCCTCCGAGTTTTTTTTATTGCGCATTGCTTTTTAGACAGAATAACGGGCCGTGCGTAGAGGCCATCGTTGCTATTGTGGATTCGCATGCTGATGTCAGTTTCCTTTCCCCTCTCGTTATAGTGGATTCTATATTCTTCATCATTGGTCATCCATGGTATTTTATCGCGGTTCAGTATTATTACAATCATGGTTATGCAGTTATCATTGGGCCTTATTTGTGGAGATAAAAAGCAAACTTCGTGTAAGTGGCTAAACCCACACACTCAACGCCAAAATAACTATGTGTCCAAAATTGTCAAACAAATATGTAACCATTTATGTGATTGTGTGATTATATGAAAAACTATATTTAAATTTCCCACCAAACTTTATGTTAAATCAATCGATTTTCTGTTAACACACTTAAAGTATTATTTTCAAATTCGGGAAATCCCTAGGTCGGAAAAGTCAAATACAATTTCACTCTTTCGATTGACTTCAAACTGATTCTGATATTGGTACTATACTCATGGCGGCTCAGCGAATCGAGACGAATTATAGGCTAGTTTCTATATAGAATAATCATTCTGTTGTGTCGGAATGACTTAGACAGTGCAAGCTAATTCCTATAATGTATTTTTATTCCATGGTTCGGTTCCGACCCAAAAACGACGAAATTCCCATACGATACGAGCGATTTGTTGAACACGTGGGTGTATGATTGGCTCTTTTCGGCATTAAATACTTCAATAAAAAGAACCGAACCGTCTTTTTTTTGCGGTTTTAGGTTCGGTTTAGAAATTTTGATAGGGCACTTGGTCGCATTAGTTAGCGGTTTGGATTGGTTTCGATTACAAATCGGTTTGCATCCCTGGTTTTACCCGTTAAGGTTGTGAGAAACCCTCCTTAGCTACACCATTTACTTTTTGTTTAAACCCATTTCTAGTTTCTTGTAACATAAGTTTTCTACTGTCTGCATTTTATAACACCTAAAATTCTTTTCCAGGAACATGAAAAGGATGTCTTGGATTGGGCCAAGTGTGTTCATGAGGACAAACTGCTGCTATGTTACATCAGAGATGTGAAAGTAAGTTAATAAGTGACCCATCCGTAAGCTAATTTGTAAAATAACATTAAATTTCTTTCAGAGTATTCTACAAGCAAATTCACTTCAAACAGGAAAACTAATACGCAGCTTTGACTTGGATATTGGTACCATTGTGGGCACTTCAGGAAAGAAGAAATATTCGGAAATCTTTTATAATTTTTCTTCATTCTTAAATCCGGGTACCATTTACCATTACGATTTCAAAACTCCCGATAAACAGCCAGAAGTTTTTCGTGAAATCAAAATCAACTTGGAGGGCTTTAATCGAGAAGACTACCTAGTGGAGCAGAAATTTTACAGTAGCAAGGATGGCACCAAAGTGCCCATGTTTATAATTCGCAAAAAACGGGATACCATTGAACCACGCCCATGTCTACTTTATGGCTACGGAGGTTTCAATATCAGCATGCTACCCTCATTCGGAATCACGGGGTAAATATGATTATAACAACTTTATCAATTCTGGCTCCTCTTAAACTGACCGAAAATGCAGTCTTATGTTTGTAGACACCTTTGATGGCGTCTTGGCCTATCCAAATCTGCGAGGCGGTGGCGAATATGGAGAGAAGTGGCATAATGGCGGACGATTGTTGAACAAGCAAAATGTTTTCGACGATTTTCAAGCATCTGCAGAGTATTTAATCGAACATAAGTACACCACCAAAGATCGTTTGGCGATTCAGGGCGGATCGAATGGCGGTCTACTGGTTGGTTCTTGTATCAATCAGCGTCCCGATTTGTTTGGAGCAGCTGTGGCGCAAGTTGGGTAAGTAAAATGGTTTGGTTCAGTGGTTTCAAAAATTAATTTTGATATTTTCTTTCAAGCGTCATGGACATGTTGCGCTTCCACAAATTTACCATTGGACACGCTTGGTGCTCGGACTATGGCAATCCATCTGAAAAGGAGCATTTCGAGAATCTGTACAAGTTCTCGCCATTGCACAATGTCCACACACCCGAAAGTGTCGAAAAGGAGTATCCATCCACGCTGATTTTGACTGCCGATCACGACGACCGTGTCAGCCCATTGCATTCATTGAAGTTCAGTGCTGCTCTGCAAGACGCTGTGCGTGATTCCAAATTCCAAAACAATCCGCTTCTACTACGTGTGTATCAAAAAGCTGGACACGGTGCCGGCAAACCAACATCCAAGCGTATTGAAGAGGCCACCGACATTTTAACATTCATGTTGAAAAGCCTTAATGTTGACACAATCAATCTGTAAGGCTGTACACAAGAGATCGATCTATGCATCCACCAAAATTTAGTTAAAATGCATAATTTTTGGTGCAAAACAAATCTATTCAGGGATGCATTGATAGCATTTACGATGCCATCTTTTTTCTAATCAATGTGTTACAAATTTAAAATACACATATTTGTACATCTTTAAACACTAAAGTGAAGTTGTTTTATTAATATTGTCTGTACTTTGATGAAAAAATTGCAAGCGACACCATTGTCCCGAGTAGAGCAAAAGCGGCTCAGTGCATGAAAGTGACAAAATACTAGCATGTTTGTTGCCAGTTTGAATCTAATTTGGTTTGTGTTTGTCAGCGCAGAGAGTAGTCCGAAGTTGTAGAGCTAATGCAGAAAATGCAAGAGGTTCGCTAGACTAGAAAGGACATGAACGATTACACTTTCAGAAAATGTATCTTTTAATTATGAAAGGATTTAACATATGGATGACCCGACCAGCCTATACCTAACTGCTGAGAGCTCTGCAAAAGCAGAGAGGATCATCAGCGGTAATAGAAATGTATCCGATGTGGATGCCAATGACAAATTAAAGTGGTGGACTGGTACTTAGAGAGTGCACAGTCGGATATCCGGAACCCTCGGACTTTAGTATACCCAATGTTAAACGCTAGAACTTGTTTAATGGTGCATTTATTATCTGTGCCTTATAGCGTGTTCAGGATATAGAAATTCTATTGACTGAACATTTGCCTGTGCATTTTAAGACCAAATCGCGCATAGGCTTTGAAATTCAAGGCCAGCACTGGATAAGGTTGACAGTTTCAAAAGTCGAGTAATGTCATAGACATAATTAAACTTATTCGCGGCACAGGAAGCCACAATATTCACTGAGAACATATTGTTTGCGAAATGGATCTCAGATCATCATGGGCACAGAGGCTAGATACGGAACGTTGCTTTCTCAGTGGTGCAACCATTTTTCCCTGACTTCCACACTTCTTCTTGGGCGATCTCACTTTGTATAAGAATTGCCAGTTTGTTATATGGCAGCTATATGATATATTCATCAGATTTTGACCAACTCCCCAAAATTGTGTGGAAACCGATAATATTTATAACTGGAAACTAAAAAGACGCTACCACTGAAAATAAAAAAGTTTTTCTAACTAAAACTACTTTTCGACCGACAGTTCCTATGGCAACTAGATGCTTTAGTCATCCGATCCGGCCGGTTCCGACAAATGTACAGCGTATTTGTACCAAAAGACTTCGCGCAAAGTTTGTTTAAGATAGCATAGAGCATAGAAACAGACCGACATGACTATATCAACTCAGCTCCTCTTGCTGATCAAGAATATATATACTTTATGTGGTCGGAGATGCTTCCTTCTATGCGTTACAAACATCTGGACAATTTTAATATAGTTGTGTCCTGTGAGAAATGTGAAAAAATTATAATTGTCTTCAGCGACGAAGCTCATTTTTGGCTGAATAGGTACGTCAATAAACAAAATTGCCGAATTTAGTCTTTAAAGCAGACAGAGACAGTTCAAGAGCTGCCACTGCACCCTAAAAAATGCACACTTTGGTGCGGTTTATGGGCCGGCGGCATTACTTTTTCAAAAATAATGAAAATAAGCAAAGTACCATGCGATGATTACCGACATTTTTTTTTTGCTCAAAATGAAAGAATTGGACTTGGTTGACATGTGTGCCACACGGCAAGCGAAATCATGGACCAATTGAGGTGCGATTTTGGTGAGTAAATAATCTCTCGTTCTGGACCAGTCCATTGGCCGCCAAGATCATGTGATTTTACCCCAGTAGACTATTTTTTGTGGGACTATGTAAAGTCTCTCGGGTACAGGGACAAGCCAGTTACAATTGCATTCCTGGAACACAACATTACAGCTGCCTATTGTGCATAAATTGCAGCTTACGGATCCAGCAAGCATTTTATGAAATTTCTAATCACACTCGAGTTTTTTTCGAGTCCTCAGTCTGATTAAAAGAATCATAAATGCGCTTGTTTTCTGATCACAAATGATACATTTGTCGGGAGAAAATGGTACCCTAGCCGCGACTCTTCAAGAAGAGTCGTTTTTAACCCGTTTTTCTGAACAGTTTCGACTCATTTTCGAGTCGTTTTTTAATGAATCACATTTTGAGCAAATGCATGAGTCATTTTCGGGTCTTCCCTAAATCGCACATGAAATTAATCTCTTTATAATCATCAAATGGGTTCAAAAAAGACTTACCAAGGTGAGGAATCACCTAATGATCTTCCAAATGCTAGGTGGGGATGGACCACACCTCAGGCGAGAAATAATATCTTTAAAAAGTAAATGACTCCAAATGAATTCTTCATTCACTATTGCAATTTTCCTGTTTTTTTTCTTAATTTTTAAAAAACAAATCAACCTTTATAAGAGCACCTTAATTGTGTTCTTTTATTGGGTGCTTTAAAGTTGTTTTTACAAGTTAATGACTGACAGGTTTAGATTTTGCAATTATATAACCTTTTTACCGGCCACAGCTTAGGCGCGAGGGCTGCGGCGAGAGGGTTTTTGAATGAAAACGCTTTACTATATCACATTGGTGGCTTCAATTTTCTCTGAATTCTGTGCTTTAGACATGTCCGACAGACATGATTTCAAAAATGGTTTCTTCTACAATAAGGGACCTAATTTGGCCGAGCGGACTACCTTGTCTAATTGTATCATGCTCTAGCATAGAGAGGGCGATTCATTTTGAGAAATTTGCCATAAAACGAGAATTGTTTGACTTAAGAGGCCAATTTCGACACTTTCTGATATACTGATTTGTGCTCTGTCGCAAAAGCACTCATAAATCCAGAAATTCATCCCAAGTGTGGGCTCCAAAAATCAGCCTGTAAGTCTGTTTCTTATGCCTGCCAAAACCTAAATAAACGGATGATGAAGATCGAAAGGTCCATAAATCGCAAATTTTGCGAGATGAAGATTGGATAGATGGCGATTGTCGAGTAAGCTTCTCTTCTTTTTTTTAGAGGGCTTAGCAACGCACTCCGGGTACCTGCTAGTACTCAATAAAGTTAGTTACACCTATTGAACCAAGTAACTAAATGCTCACATATGAAACGCCATCTCTTAGAAAGTAGCTTAACTAACATTGCCAGCTAGCTAACAAAATAAAATTTGTTTAGTAAAATAATGTAAAATATTGATTTATATAAATTCGGCAGAGCAGAAGATACTTCGATTTTCGTCTTATACTTCAACTGCTTAATTTAGGAATCCCATCCAATTAAATTATATTTTGTGGTACTTTTAAGTTAATTCATTTTGCAAACATTTTAGTGGTCACTTCAATCGTACAAACAACTGTACAACTGTACAAACTCATTTTACCCTTTGTACCTTTGGTACAGGGTATAAAAAGCCACAAGCATATAAGTTATTGACCCGGCTAATTGCGTACACTTAGCAGTTCGCAGCCGAACTAATCCAGATTTTAAGTTGTTCCGTTATTTCATGGAAATGACAAATGACTCATCTGGATATCAATCCACCTGAGCGCAGCCCTTTGTTTAGCCAAATCTGGAGACCAGAATTGGAGCTTCAAGTCGGAACAAACACAATCACTTTTCTATATAAAAGGGGAAAATCGAAAGCAAACAAACAAATCCATATGGTTATATTGGCTAAACATATGTACATTGTACATACATACAAAACTCCACAGACACAACTGCATATGGGTATTTCCATGATGTCGAACGCGACAGTCGTACGCATTTGAAGTGGAATAGAAGTCAAATTAAAATAATTTTATTTTCTTTTGTTACTTTAACTTATAGCCGTTTCGAAGCACTTTATTTAGTGAGAAGAAAGTAGAACACACCTAGTGCTGGTTCCAAGATAAAGCCAATCAAAAAGCGATTCGCACGCGACAAAAAATGGAGGTGGTGTTTCTGGCCATCAATTTAACAGCAAAACTCAGCGAGATCTGCCAAAACCATTTAGTGCAACTAGATTTAAAATGTTGAATAATTTATCTGTGTATTAGACTTTATTTGATCGAAAAATTTCTTTATTTTTTTTATTTCAAAATAAATTATGATTTAGCGACACTTTTTTCCCTTATTTTATTTATACGGTTTCTGTATAATGCGAAGGAAAAACTGCATTCTTTTATAACGCTTTGTACCCTCATAAAGATTTTAGATAGCAAAAGGAAGTGCAATCTATAGGCACTTTTATCAAAAAAAAAGTGCAATATTTATGACCAAAATAGAGAATTCGCGCTGGCGCAGCTGTCAAACCGAATATTTCGAAGTGAGTTATGATTAAATGTAAGATTGGCTTACGTTAGTTCAATTTAATTGTTTCCTCTTGAAAATTTGATAAAACAGAGTGTTTTTAAGCACTTTTAATTTTTTGGTCTTGGTGGACCTTTTGGTGGAAATGCCGCTCAACTGAATAGGTTTGACTTTTTTTTAGGTTTGAAACGTAACAAGCACTCCGATTTAAGCAAAATAAATTTTGTTGTATAAAGAAAACAGTCATTTGTGAAATAGCAAAGTTTCTGTTCAGTTAGTTTTGTTTTTATATGATTTTTATTATTTTTTCAAAAACACCAAAAAACTCAATTTTTTTGGCCCAACTGAATAGGTTTAACTACTAAAACTATTAAACATTAGTATAAAAAGCAAAATTTCAAGGCACTGGGTAACTTAAATAATGAAGGACACTGTTATAGCATTATTTTGTATTTGGTATGCCCACCCTTGTTCTTAATTATTTCAAACATACGGTTTGGTTAGGAATCATAATATTTTTCAATTTCATTTAGTGAAATTGTTGACCAGACTTTTTTAATTGCTTCAACTAGGGTCCCAGAGTCACTTTATTGTCTTCCTACTTCGTATACTCTCCTGGACAAAAGTCCCCAAATGTTCTCGATAATGTTAATGTCAGGGGAGTAAGGCGGCCACTCGAGCAATTTGACGTTTTGGTCTTTAATCCACTGTTTTACAACCCGAGCGTTGTCATGTTTGTACTTCCATGGAATATGACCATAAATCTCTGGAAAGTGTGGAAAAGCCTTTTGGAGCACAGTCTTGTACACATTTGCGTTCATCTTCGAGTTGACAAACTGGAGCTCGCATGTTCCATAAAACGATATGGCTCCCCACACCATTACTACACCTGCACAAGAGTGATGACGACTTAAAAAACATTCTTCGAAATTATCGTGGAAATAGTAATTATAGCCATCCGGTCCATCGAGGTTGAACTTCTTTTCGTCGGAGAAGACCACCGTCTTCCACTCCTTGTTCCATGTCATGTGTTCTAATCGTTGTCGTACTTCCTTACGAGCATCATTGAGAGGTGTTTTTTTTATATTTTCAATCTCTTCAAGTGTTTGGCGCTTCGAATAGTTCGTTTTATCGCGGCCACACTAGCATTTACGCTGCATTCTTCCCTAATTTTACCAGCAGAAAGTTGGGAATTTGAGGCAGTTCGTGGGATAAGTCGCCTCTCCGATGCTGTTCTTGCATATTTTTTTTCCATAGTCTGCTTCATTACGAAGAACATTACTCACAACGTTTTTGACTTCGACCGATTTTCTTGGCTATTTCATAGCGTTTTAAGCCAGATTCAATATAGCCTTTTATTTGACCTTTTACAAAATCGGTTAAAGGTTTTCCGCGGCCCATTTTACAAGAATACAAAAGAATTTTCAATCACGCAGTCAATCAAAAAGTGAAGTCAAAAGTGTCAAACCTATTCAGTTGAGCCAAAAAAAATTGAGATTTTTTGTTATGTTTTTGAAAAAATAATAAAAATTATATAAAAACAAAACTAACAGAACTGAAACTTTGCTATTTCTCAAATGACTGATTTCTTTATACAACAAAATTTATTTCGCTTAAATCGGAGTGCTTGTTGCATACGTTTTAAAACTAAAAACGAGAAGGCCAAGCTAACTTCGTCTGTGCCGAAGTTTTTATACCCTTGCAAATGCAAATGTCACAGTTTAAGTACGCTAACATAAAAATCAAAAAATTTTGTAACTAAAACCTATTTTCCGACAGATACACGTCTGAAAAAAGTTTTTCTCACTAAGATATAGTCATCCGATTTCGGCCCAATTTTGAGAACCTATTTGAAAGCATATAAAATAAGTCATCAGCGAGTTTAAGGACGCTAACAAAACTAAACAAAAAAATTTTTTTACCAAGACTCATGTTCGACCGATCGGTCCTATGGCAACCATAAGATACAGTCACCCGATGTCGATCAACTTTTTCAAATTAGATTGAAAGCGTTTAATATTAATAATCACCGACCTTAAGAACGATTTACTTAAAAACAAAAAAGTTTTTTTTCACTAAGACCCATTTTCCGACCGATCGGTCCTATGGCAGCTATAAGATATAGTCATCCGATTTTGACCAAAATTTTCAAATCTGTTTGAAATTATATAATATTATTAATGACCGAGTTTAATCACGTTAACATTGGAAACAAAAAAGTTTTTCTCACTAAAACCCATTTTTCGACCTATGGTTCTTATGGCAGCTATAAGATATAGTCATCCGATTTTGACCAAAATTTGCAAATCTGTTTAAAAGTATATAATATTATTAATGACCGAGTTTAATCACGTTAACATTCAAAACAAAAAAGTTTTTCTCACTAAAACCCATTTTTTGACCAATGGTTCCTATGGCAGCTATAAGATATAGTGATCCGATCCGGTCGGTTCCGACATATTAGCAGCGTGCAGTAAAAAGAAGACTCTGTGCAAAATTTCAGCTCGATAGCTTTAAAACTGAGAGACTAGTTTGCGTAGAAACAGACAGACGGACAGACAGACAGACGGACGGACAAAGCTCAATGAACTCAGCTCGTCCCCCTGATCAAGAATATATATAGTTTATGGGGTCGGAAATGAATATTTCTATGCGTTGCAAATTTCTGGGCAAAATTATAATACCCTTTGCAAGGGTATAAAAAGTCAAACCTATTCAGTTGAGCGGCACTGTACATATGGTATGTATGAACAGTGTGACGTTTGTACACAAATTTATGCATATGTGTGTATGTATTGCACATTCACAGGTATTTGCCTGATCTTGAGGAAAGTGAATAAAGTTTTCCTTAGTGAAATATAAATAGAATGCATATTTGTGTGATTTAAGCATATTTATAATAGAAACCACACACACACAC
>JBAMBO010001172.1:0-41119 GCA_037044535.1 Lordiphosa magnipectinata
CAGGGAAATATATTTTGATAAGAAAAGGATATTGTTAAATTTATACAAAAAATAAATAAATATAATAAGAAATATAAATTCAGTTGTTTGCTCAATGAGCTCTACCATTTGACTAAGAAATTTACAAGCTTTAGCAAATCTGTTGGAAAAATTGTGAAAAGCGAAGCCTACTTGTAGAAATATAATAACAGTCGAATTTGGATATTGGGTACACACATTTCGATATAATGCTTAAGTAATGGTATCAATGGTAGGGTAAGTACGAAAATTCTTGATTCAAGCACAAATTATTAATCGATTCGGCATATTTGAAATACATTTCTGACTTTTTTAAAATCTTTTTCGTCCTTTATTGCAAGGTCGAAATTGGATTTAACCAATCCCGATTTACACTTGAAACTAGCAGCAGCGCTGCTTTAAGCTGCTACTGCTGGTACAGAGTATATTTCAGTTGGCCCTGCCCGACTTCGACATACCCGTTACTCAGGGGAAGAAATGTTTAATAGCTTTCCCTTAACTGAGCATTAAAATATAAGCATTATGTTAGCAGATGGCTCATGCTGACCCCAAATATATGACAAAAGTTGCGGCCCTTAAGGAAAAGATGTTATGGCAAGTTCAGATAAGTCATCTTGGAAGTTGCCAAGGGAAGATTCTTAAAAGTCTTCTTCTGGCTCTGACACCATTTGTCCTTCTTCTGCGAAGTAGTTACCTTGCTAGCCGAAAGGACACCCTCTGAGTCTCTCAAAGTAAAGTCCGCAGATTGTTTAACATTTTGTTCCTGTTCCAGCCTTCTCGTGCACATGTACCAGGGCGCTCCCGATAGTCTGCGCAGTACTTTGGCTTAGAGGACACGGATCTTGTGTAGATGCGTTGTAGCTGCAATACCAAATACTTCCAGCCGGAACTCCATCCGGGTGCAATGATTGCCTTGTATACATATATGTAGCTTGTTCTTTAGTGACAATTTTTTTTTGCTATTAAGCTGCCATCTCAATTGAGCAGCTCTTCTATACAGCGACCTTGTGAGCTGGTTTATGTGCAAGCCAAAAGTCAGGTACCTGTGTTCATGTGCATAACTAAACGAAGGTCTATGCCAAATCTTAGATCTCTGGGGTAAGCGGTATTGGCTGTGGGATGATAATCTGTCAGTCAGTCAGTCGGACCTACAGATTTATACGTATAGGTAAACTTACGGATTAAGGGGCGCCCGTATGACTTTACATTTTTTATACAAAAAAACAAGAAAAAAAGTCGGTCAAGCCCGACTATAATATACTCTTTACCCCCAAAGATTGTATATATCTGATCAATTTAAGTTGGAAGCCATACAAAGTGGAAAAAAAACCAATAAAGTCTGTGAAGTGCTGCCCGTCGACGTTGCGGCCGGTACTACCAATAATAATTGTTTGCTTTCATCATAACTCGACTATCGTTCATCCCATCTGTATCATTTCTTCGGCAAATCGATAAATAATCTTGATAACTAAATATCTTAAGAATGTTCGAACCATCCATTTAGAAAACTGTGGGAGATATGATTTTGGAAAATGGAAATGGAAAATGCACTTGATTTCATACATGTTAAACCTCTATCTGATATCATCTCTGAGATCTCTTCGGTCATACGGACACACGGACAGGCAGATTTACTGACAGACTCGGCTGTTGATGCTGATCAAGAATATATACACTTTATATGGTCGGAAATAATTCCTTCTCCCAGTTACATACTTTTGCACAAACTTAATATACTGGGTGTACAGAGCATAAAGATTTATTTGTTTTCAATGCTATCCCCCCCAAACTTGATATTTATTAATATTATATGCTTACACATCATTTTGCTTATACCAAATTAACACTGCGGTCGTACGACTTTTTTGGGGCTACGACCTTTTAGGTGTTTACATTGTGCGACAGTCGCAAATAGTCGCAAACGTCAATCAGCTGTGTTTTGTTTACTTTAAATAAAATTGGAATTTCGGTATTAAATTTGGAACATTTGTCTATAAAATTGAAAATAACATAACATAACATAATGGAAATAATTGACATCTTGCCTAGTGAGGATGAAATGCTTTTGGAAAATTTCCTTAATCGCCATTTAAAGGAAATTGGAATTGTTCCAATTAGATTGGCAAACGCCAGCTAATCAGAATTCCACAGAACATTTGAGAAGAACATCAATCTGCTGCCCCAGTATGTCAGTATGTTTTCAAGGATGGCGAACCGAAATCTGGGACTGCAACACATTAGCCACCAGCTATGCTACTACCTATTACCAATTAGCATATTATTTTTTAATCAGAGCCAAGTCTAAGAGCTTTGTGGATGCATGTAACAACAATTATTCCCATTTGAATGAATCATTAGCTCTATTGTATCTATTGTATTTTTCATTTGAAGTAACGTTTCGGGTGTTTTTGGGAGGCTGACGTGCCCAAGGCAACTCCTGTCCATCTGAAAGAATTTTTTCGAATGCGCGAGCTATGATTTAATGATCTTTACACTCAGAGAAAAAACCAAGCCGATCGTGCTTTTGATATACAGCAGTTTTGATGTCAAAGTACGGTAAGACGGAATATTCTTGGATTCAAGCCGAAAATACTGAAATCGAGCAATAATTTTTGAGAATGAAATTCTTGGTTTTAAATTAAATCGGCTTCATATCAAGCATAGATCTTCTTGGTTGTAAGCATGGAAAGTCTCGAGTTCAAAAATAAATATTGAATAGTCTCATTTCAAGCATAGATCTGCTTGAAAGTTAGTATAAAAAGTCTCGATTTCAAGAATAGATAATCTTGGATGTAAGTAAAATATCCTGATATTTAAATTTTATTTAATTATATTTATTATAACTGAAAATACAAATGATTTTACCTATTTAATACTAAGAACAGTTCTGCCGTTGTTTAACGGATATCACATATATTTATCCGGCGTTGACGTCGACAGCCAGGTTGACACTTTGGAGATCTTTGAATTTACCGATCCAACCGAAGGCACGGATACCGTCAAGTCGTCGATTCCATACTGGAAAAAAATCAAAAAATAAAAATAAAATAAAATGTTAACTATCAAAATATAAATACAATGTTCGCGTTCTCTGCTTATGGCTCCCCGCACTTCCCTCGCCCACAAGTTCCAAGTCGAGATCAATTGTCTTCTCGTATTCGACCAGTTTTCGTCTTAAAAAATCAAGACGAAAAAAATCTAAATTGAAGCCGATTTTAGTCTCGCCAATTCGTGCTAGATTTCTCTGGGTGTATTAGTTGACCTTGGTCTTCAGACTGCTTGTACAAATTCTTATCTGCTTACAGCTATGCTAATCTATGTTTAGAACTAAGCTTAAAGCTTTAATGTGCCGTTTGTTTGTGTCTTGACATAAACAAAGACTAAAGTTAAAGAGAAATGAAAAAAAGAATAAGTTACAGTGGGCTTATATGTAACTCCTCCCTCCAAGCTAAAGGACTCTCCAGAGTTCTGTCTTTTGAACTTATAAACGACTAAATACATTTTTTCATTTGTAATTTATTTGGCGACCTTTCTAATGTTTAATTAGTGTGAGTTGGCTGGGTCTAGGTCCGAAAAAGTTGCGTTTGTTCACAACTGTAAACAACTTATGCATTGTACCACCAAAAAGAGCTGGTTGCCTATACAGAACTGTTTGTATGGAGAGGCAGTTGGCAATCATGCTTTCTTCAGCAAAAAGCCTACTGAAGAGTCGTTAGGGATAACGATGAAACAGTTCTGTATAGGCAACCAGCTCTTTTTGGTGGTACAATGTATAAGTTGTTTACAGTTGTGAACAAACGCAACTTTTTCGGACCTAGAGCCAGCCAACTCACACTAATTATACATTTTTTCATATTATTATAGTTAATTATTTTACGATATTACATTAATATTAACAATTTAGTAATTATTTCTTTTTTATACTGAAGAATATTTTGAGCGTCTTTTTATATTTGTGGCATGAACATTATCTAACTTTCCTATTCTAAATTTAGGTTCTTCTTTGTGTCTTAAGCTTTTATAATTTTTCATGTATCCAACATCTCGGGTTTCGATATATTCCTCCCGGTTCTCATTTTATTTATTTCTAACTCTTTGTTTTATGTTATTTATCCTATTTTTTATTAAGCTTAAATCTACTTTGCCACCTTGAGCTTCTAGAGGTGTACACTTAATTGTGTATGAAAAGTATTATTATAATATGTAATATCTTTTACCAATTGTTCAGTAATCGGTAATTTTTCTTCTAAATTCAGAACTTTAATCTTTTCCGTAATGGTATTGTTTAACCTCTCAACGTCAAAATTACCAGTGTGGCTGTTAGGTTTTGTTGTATGGAACTCAATTTCTTCTTTTTTTAAATAGTCTGTAATATTTTTAGACTTGAACTCATTATCAAACACAAATTTTTTTATTTTACCCTTTATTGAAATAAATTCCTGTCTGACTATTTCTATCCGGTAAATGGAAATATACGGTGTGTTTTGAAAATTTGTCGATAAAAATAATAAATGAGTTTTTACTGTTGGTGTATGTATCAGTATGTACTATTTCGTTAATATTTGAAGGTGTTTCCGTGTTAAAGAATTAAGGTTTGATAGGATTTTGGTCATATTTTGCGGATGAGCAATTATTACAATTATTAACAATATTATGAATGGCTGTTCTAGTTTTTGGGTCGTAAATTCGATACTTAAGGGTTTCGTATGTAGGTAAAATGCCGTAATGTCCCGTTTCGCAGTTGTGAAAATAAGCATTTTGAGTTTTCAGATCGTCCTCATCTAGAAGGTCTCTAGCAAGATACGAACATCTAACAAATTTTACATTTGGATTTGATTTGCTAAAGTTCATCAGAAGTTTCTGCACTTTGTTGTAATTCTGATCGGATATTTCAGTATAAGCACCAACTTTTCCCACTTTTATATGTCTTCGAACGATATCTGCAACGAATCCCTGATCGACATCATTTTGGTCTATAAAAATTCTTTTATTTCCAAACGGTGATTCGGTTTCGCTCGGTTTTTCTTGCACAAGAATAATTTGCGTTCTAAATCGGTTTACAACAGTTTCGAGTATACCAAAATGGTCGTGCAGATCTTCCTCCTGAGAATGGCAAGTTGGATTCGTTATTTTCTTGAAACGTACTCTCGCTCTGCATCGAATTATAGGTGGAATTGGGAAAATTTCCAGCGTTTATTTCATAAGTGTCACTTTTTATTCGACTTAGAAAATCTGCTATAAAATTACATTTCCCGTTTATGTATTCTATTTTAAAGGTGTATTCTCCCAGTTCGATAAGCCATCTTTGGAGGCGAGGACTTATATCTTTGCCGGAATACTTTACCATCAGCCACTTAAGTTGTTGCAAACTCTCTGCCGAATAAATAGGGCCTGAAGTGTTTTACTCCCCAAACTATGGCCAAGAATTCTTTTTCGATTGTTGCATAATTGGTTTAGTGCTTGTTCAGGGTCCTAGACGACGCCAATTGCGAAGTTACTAGCGTCGGTAAAAATTTTAAATTTTTTTCTTAAAGTCCGGATAAAGTCCAATATTAGGTCGATTGGTCACTATGTCTTTTAATTGCTGAAAAGCACGGATAAAACTTGGATCATTAACGTTAACCACTTGCTCGTGCCTAAGGTATTTGGTCATAGGGTAATCCTTGATGAACTTACGATAAAATCCTGTCATTCCCAAAAAGACTCTAATTTTTTTTTCTGAATCTGGTAATTTAAGGTTTTGTATAAACGCAACCTTAGAAGGATTTGGCTTAACTCCAGAAGTCGTAAGGACATGTCCTAAGAACTGGGTTTCCTTTTTGTAAAAATTCGCAGTTGTCTACTTGGATTTTTAGTTTAGATCTTCGAAGCGCTTTTAATATTGAAATTAAATTGCAAATATGTTCCTCCAAGGACGACCGAAATACCAAGATATCGTCCATATAGACAACACTTATTTTGTTAATAAAGTCGCGAAGAACAGAGTTATTAGCCTTTGGAACGTCGAAGGGGCATTTTTGAGCACAAAAGGCATACGATTAAACTCGTAGTGGCCCTGGGGTGTAGAGAAGGCAGTTTTGCGTCTGTCCTCTTCCTTAAGGAGAATTTGGTAAAAACCCTTAGCCAGATCGATTGTGGAAAAATAACGAGCATTACCCAATTTGTCGAATATTCCCGATAAATTAGGTATTGGAAATTTATCATCAGCCGTGTATTCGTTGAGTTATACCTTGCGATAACATTTGCTGAATTTACATTTGGATTTCTTCTTCATGTATTTGAGGATATCTGTAAGACTTCGAATACACTGGTTTGTCTGTTGTTGTCACAATTTCATGGAAATCATCCGTATTAGCAGAGAGAGTGTCTCCCTCTTTGTAAAAAAGGTCGCCAAATTCGCATAGTACTTTGTGTATTTTATCTTTTTCCTCCTCATTTAAATGAGATAGGTTAATTATATCGAAAACATTGTCTTTTTCAATATGTTCTATATTACTCACTTCGTCAAATACATACGGCAATATATGCATTTCGAAAAAAATTTGATTACCAAAAATCTCTATAAAACGAATTTCGCAATCGATTTTGGCTTTCAGTGGTGTTAGAAAATGTTGACCCATAAGGGCGTCATAGTTTCTGTTTTTAAAGTCAATAACTTTCCACATAATGGTACCTGTAGCTAAAAATTGCATTGTGCATTGTGAGGCCACGTTAAAACATTTATTTCCTCATTTTCGCTTTCTTCCTCTTCCTCAATATTTTCAATATCCATAGCGTGATTTGAAGGTTGGTTGCTGCTAACACTCATCTTAGACACCCCAGTCTGCCCTGATTGATTGGGTTTTTGGGACTTGGAGTTATTTTGACTCTGAGAGCTCACATTGTTATTATTGTTAAAGCTTGTAAATTTAGAAGCACGATTACCGTTTTGAATGTTTGAATGTGACTTCTTGTAAAAAATTTGTGCTTGATCTTCCGAATTTTTATGACCATTTACATCTTGATTATTTCCAGAAATTCCTCTATTCCTCTAGCCTGTCTTATTAAAATTTTTTTTCATTCTTCTATGGTTATAGTCAATACATTTTGAGTTGTAAAGAAGCTTTAGCCTACCATATTTTCTGTACAATGATTCTAGAGTTTCATTTTTTCCGAAGTGAATTCTAACTTGCCCACATATTTTTTCTAAAATTATCTCTACGAGATCTCTGTCGACGATTTCGGGCCGGTATAAGTTGGGCTTACTATCGTCGTATTGATAGAAAATATTTGTTGTGCTCAAGACGATGGTTCTGGTTCTGTTTTCGCTTTGCAAATTCGTAGTTTGCCCTTGCTGATGCTGCGACATTTGATGTTGTAGTTGTTGCGTAACTTCGGCAATGTGTTTTTGTGTTGGTTTTGAGCTTGTATTATTTGCTCCAAATTAGCGATCTTTTGCTGAAGCTCTTCCATTAGAATGGATCTTATACGCTCTTCTCTATTTTTGTCAAATCGGGTTGCTTTTTCTGACATCAAGCTCTGACTTTTATATTGCCATGTTGTTTTCTTAATTTCACTTGGAACTATAAACTTTAGTTTATAACTATGCAATGTTGTTATACTTAAGTATAAAATGTTTTTGGTTAAACTTTAGTTTAACGCTTGAATTCACTTTTTATTGCTTTAGTTCGAGTCCGAATTCTCCAGTTATGATTTAATGATTTTTATTAGTTGACTTTGGTCTTCAGACTGCTTGTACAAATTCTTATCTGCTTACAGCTATGCTAATCTATGTTTAGAACTAAGCTTAAATCTTTAATGTGCCGTTTGTTTGTGGCTTGACATAAACAAAGACTAAAGTTAAAGAGAAATGAAAAAAAGAATAAGTTACAGTTTGATTGTATGTAACTCGCGGGGGTGCATATTCCGATAGCTATCAGTAAATATTGCACAAGGCTGCCACATTTTTGGGGTAAATACGGTCTGACGGCACTGATTTTTTTCGGACGTAGAATCTACGACCGTCCCAAATTCAAAGTCAGCTGCTATAGTTTTGTATGGCCTGACGACCAGTCTCAGGCAAAAAATACCAAAAAAGGTCGTACGACCGCAGTGTAAACAGCGTATAAGGCAAGGCATCTAATGTGTTACTTGTATTAAGTAAGATGTACTTGTATTGAAAACATACACCAACTTTTGCTTGCTTGTCATTCTTAAGTTCGAATTCATTGCTCGGTTCTTTTACACTGATCGCCACTTGAATAGGACACCTCTAAAGTCGATTTTCTATAGTTAATTGCTGCTAAACCAAGCCATCTAGGAAAATAATTTTTGTTTTCTTATAAAATTTATTTAAATGTAGTAATTAGACGAAAATTACAAAATTATTCAAAAGTTGTAAGTATACAAAAAACATTGTTAACCAATAAGTAACAAATTTTGGAGTCTTCATTTTGCACCACTTGAATAGGACACTTTATCTAAAAACCATTTAAGAATATTTCAATCCTTTTCAAATAACAATATTACTTAAATAAGAAATTACTAACATGTTTTTAAACTAAAAATAGTTTTTAATAGTGTGTTGAGCCTCCTTTTTTCTCCAAAACCTCACACATTCGGTCTGGAAGGGATGCATACAATTTTCCCAAATAATTCAACGATATCGACCCCCATGCTAATTTGATAGCTGCAATTAGTTCGGGAACGCTCGAATATTGCTGACCTGATCCATATACTTCACGTGTTAGCCATCCCCACATATTCTCAATGATATTCAAGTCCGGTGAATAGGGTGGCCAGTTTAATAACTCCACGTTTTGGCTCGCTATATACGATTTAACAATCCGGGCCGTATGTATAGGGGCATTATCATGTTGATAAATCCATTTTAGATTTGCAAAAACAGTTTGGAAGTGTGGAAAGGCCTCTTTCAATATACCATTATAACACAACGCATTCATGGTGGTTGGAATAAATTTAAGCTCACAGGTGCCATAATAGGAAATGGCCCCCCATACCATAATACCTCCAGCACTGCTGTGCAACTTATCAAGATGGTGTGGTTCTTTTCGAAGATCATGAAAATAGTAGCTGTAGCCATCGGGGCCCTCCAAATTAAACTTTTTTTCGTCCGAAAAGACAACACGTTGCCACTCCGAAGTCGAGGTGACATGTGCGCGCGCGAAATCAAGGCGTTGTGACTTCCGAGCCGGTTTAAGAGGTGGCTTCTTCTTGATTTTTAGTCTCTTCAGGTGTGTAGCATTATTAATAACACGACGCATGGTTGTCAAACCTGCTTTAACGTTGCATTTTTGCCTTATCTTGGCCAAAGAGTCGTGCGAATTGGAAGCTTCTCTTAATATAAGTCGCTTGTCCGCGATGGTAAGCACACTGTGGGTGCGGCCCTTAATGTTTTTACCATAATTAGCCTCATTATTTAAAAAATTTGTTATGGCGTGTCGACTTTTTTTGCTATTTTGGCAATAGAAAGGCCAGAATCCTTGTAAGCTTGGATTTTTCCTTTCTCCGACTCAGATAATGAAGTGCCACGCCCCATTTTAATTTTTTTTAATTTTATATACACTTCAATTAAAGCAAAAAGTTTAAGTAAACCAAAATTTGTGTGCACGTGTCAACGATACCGACCAAATAAAATGCATGTTCTATTCAAGTGGCGCAAAAATTCAATTGAATTTTTGCGAATGCTCACATAAAGTGCAAACAACTTTATAACGGTTCTATTCCAAAACTTGGAATATACCAGAAAGAGCGAAGAATGCTTGCACAAAGATAATATGCAAAAAATACCGTTATTCTACCATTTCGTTTTCGAGTTACGAGCAGTTTTAAAGAGAGCATACAGGGTGTCCTATTCAAGTGGCGAGCAGTGTATATGCGGGACTGAAATTTGCACACGTTTCGTGTAGATTAGAAAACCTACATGTCGCGTGTGGAGAGCAGTTTTCTAAATGGAAAATATAAGAATTCACTGATTTACTGATTCACTGATACTGATTTAGAGCTACATTTTTCGTTTAGAATTTCCACACGCGCATGTTTATGTCATATGTTTTAATAGTCATATAGCGGTCATCGCAAACAAGGCAATGGGAGTTCTCGGGTTCGTTAAACGATGGTCCAAGGAATTTAATGACCCCTACGTCACTAAGCAACTGTTTGTTTCCCTGGTAAGACCAATCCTTGAATATGGGTCGTGTGTCTGGTCTCCATCCCACCAAAAATATCAAGATCAACTGGAATCTAGCAACTGGTTCAGAAGCAGTTCTTAATTTTCACTCTCCGAGGCTTAAACTGGGATCCTTCCACACATCTTCCTCCTTACGAGGACAGATTACGCTTAATCAACCTGCCTTGTCTTAAGAACCGCAGAACTTGCCATGGTGTCCTTTTTATTTATAAACTCCTGTCAGGAGTAATCGACTCTATCGATTTGTTATCTAATATATGTAAGTCTTGTTGTCCCACAACGCGTTACCAGAAATTTTTATCCTATTTATATAGAGCCTTGCCTAACAAACTACGCTCATCACGAACCCTTCCGAAACCTTTGTTTAAACTATAACTTGCATTATCATACTTTCTCAACTCACTCCTCCTTGTTTGTAATAAAAAATAATTTATTGTCGTTCCTAAGTAGGCCTTCTTAAAGTTAAACAGAACATTGTTAAACTATAAACTAAATAAATAAAAATGTATTATATTCTGAAGAGGAAGAGGCTTTAATGCCCAGGCAGAGAAATGAGACCTCGTTGACTGAATTTGCTAAACTCATTGACTGAAATTCTGCCATCGTCTCTGCTTCTGCTGCAGAAACATAGAATGTATGAAGAATGTACATGTGATTTTCTATTGATGGACACTTTCCTTAACGATGAGAGTTTGACTTTATGGATAGTCAGGATTAGTGTAAATGAATTTCCCCGGTTTTCTCAGATGATAATGAAATAATAAAAATATTGTTTGTCTAATCCAACAAAATTCAACTTTTTCTTAAAACCCGGCATGAGACCCTTAAATTATGATAATTTATTTGAAAAACTGGGTATGAGGTGACGCTTACAAAAGTCCCTTGCATCAGAATTTAAGGGTCTAATGCCGGGGTTTTTTTAGTGTTGTACTGTGTCATACGTGAAAAGAAAGCTAACTTCGTCTGTGCCGAAGCTTTAATACACTTAAATAAAGTTTAAGAACGCTAATATTGAAAACAAAAAATTTTTTCTCACAAAACCCCATTTTACGAACGATCGTTTCTATGGAAGCTACAAGAAGTATTCATCCGATCCGGGCTCCGACATATTAGCAGCTCTGTTCAAAATTTCAGCTCCATAGCTTCAAAACTGAGGGACTAGTTCGCGTAGAAACAGACAGAAGAACGGACAAAGCTCAATCGACTCAGCTCGTTATGCTGATCAAGAATATATATACTTTATGTGGTCGGAGATGATTCCTTCTATGCGTTAAATTATAATTATCTTTTTTATAATACACTTTTTAAGTGTATAAAACCCGAAAGGGAACCGGTTAATTTGTTTCTGTTATGGTTAACCAAAATAAAATCCATTTCCATCTCGGTTACGGTTACTTAAAAAAAATTAATTTCGGTTTCGGTTACAGTTTCGGTTTGATTCGGCTATACCGGTTAAAAATAACGTTTGTTGTTTTAGTTGGATACCTGGTTTTAAATAAACAAAAATTGTAATCGTAATTGTAATTTTAATTTCGATTTACAGCTCTGATTTGTGGAAAGTAAAGTTAAACAAAACAATTCGGCTGAGTTTTTGTATTAGTACTTTAAGGGCCAACTTCTCTTCTTCCAGATATCTGCTTTGTGTCAGATAAACTACAAATGTACTCTGTTATTTGTTAGTTTATGTGACAGATAGCTCTATGTAGAAGATGAGAAATCGGCCCTAAATCAAAGAATGTTAAACTTTGTTTTTATTATTAAGAAGTTCCATATATTTTCTGTAAAAGTATGATGGGCATGTACAAAGATCTTTTAAAATTTTATTACTAGAGTAGACAGCTGTATTTAAACTATTTGATTTTTTACACCTACACTAGAAATGATAACCAACTACTATGATCAAATTGAAAGCTGAATTCTCTTATATTTTCAAAATCTTTATTTATTTATCTAAGGACCGATTTCTCTTCTTCCAGGTAGCTGCTATGTGTCAGATAAACAGAAAATTTATTTTTTTGTTAGTTCTATGTAGAAGATGTGAAACCGGACCTTAATCTATTTCATCCTCTTCAAATTAATTCCCTTCCGCTGCAATACATTTATGTCAACGAATTTTCCAGTTATCATCGCGCTTGGCAAAGTCCTCCTTCGGAGTGGCCTTCAGAGCCTTCTGCGATTCAGCTATTATCAGCTCAATCGTGTTAAAACGGTGTTCCCGAAGCGCTCTCTTGAGTTTGCTGAATAGCCAGATGTCACACGGAACCAAATTAGGTGAATAAGCAGGTTGCGAAACGATATATGTGGAATTTTTGGCGAAATGCGCACGAATAACTAGTGTCGTGTATGATGTCGCATTAACGTTATGCAAAACCCAAGATATGCTTTCGTATACCTCCGACCTATTTTTGCGAACAGCTTCACGCAAAAGACACAACACTTAAATAATATTCCTTGTTAACAGTTTATCCCGGCGGAAGGAATTCAGAATGCACGATAATCGATAATCGAAGAAAACTGTCAACATGACCTTAATTTTTGAACGACATTGACGTGTTTTTTTCGGTTTCGGCTCGAATTTGGCACGATATTCGCTCAATTGATCGATTGTTTCGGGGTCGTAAGCGCAGATTCAACGCTCTTCTCCAGTTATGATGCATTTCATTACGTCCTGATAGTCAGAAAGCATTGTTTTACAGATGCTAAAACGACGGTCTTTTTTTAAAAAAATTGATTGTTTTTGGAACCATTCGAGACTGGACGCTTCTCAAACACAATTCGTCACTCAAAAACACCTGAACCGATCCAAATGATTTGCCCAAACTATCAGCGATGTTCCTTATAGTCAATCGACGATTTCCAAGCATCATTTCTTTGAATAGCTTGACGTGATGTTCATCAGTCGATGTTTTTGGCTGTTTAGATACCACATTATTCTCAACACTCTCGCGGCCGGCCTTGTTATACCACTTGTAAACATTCTTTGAAGACAGAGTCTGATCTCCAAAGGCTGTCTGCAGCATTCTCAATGTTTCCGCAGCAAAAATGCATTCCGCAAAACAAAATTTAATGCAACTTCTTTGTTCAATAAATTTAGACATAGTAAAAATCGCAGAATTCGCTCTTAGCACCTCACAAAACGAAGCATAGCTCAAACATTAATGAATACTTTGACGTGAAATTTTGCACAGCTGTCACTAACAGTCTTACCAAGTTACAGAAAGGAAAAAATTATCGATTGGAAATATCAGGGAAGTTTAAATTAAAAATTCACCTCAATTTAATCACAGTAGTAAATCAATTCTATATTTCATGTTTAGAATCGGGTTCCTAATTTAGTTACAAAAGGAAAAAGTCGAAAAAAGCGTATTCATTGTTTTTTTCAAGATATTCAGACATGCTTTCAATTTTACTTTAGCAAAAGCATTGCGATTTGAAACTGGGTTTTCGAACAAATTTGCGAAAGTGGGAATGGAAGCATGGCTGATTATAAGCCCAAATGCCCGCTGACCGCAAAACATTTTTTCCAAAAAAAAACAACTAAATTAAAACAAATATTTGCATTCTTTTGACACATTGGGACAAAGGTATTTTTTCAGGTATTTTCAAAAGGAATCGGTATTTTTGTGGTAATTTTGCATCTTTAGCGTGCAGTCACACTGATGTCGTCGAAACTACATAATTGTTTAAATAAACAATTAATCACTAATATAAACAACAAAATGTATATTTAATCGTTTAAAATAGTGCGTGTGTGTGTGTGAGAGTATACACTTTGTACAATTTAAAATCTACGCCCCAGCAAATGAGACCAGCTACAACAATAACAAAAAACAACAACAAACCTTAAAGGAGATTGAGATTCGCAACGCAATCAAAAAAAAAAAAACAACAAAACGCAAGCGGAAAAATACAATAATCTTTTGAAGTTTCAAGAGAAAACATAAGCAAGTGAGTGAGTGAGTGAGTGAAAAAGGTGGTTAGCCATAACAACAACAACAACACAAGACCTTGAAAAACTGAAAAAAAATAATAAAATAATAACCAACGAGAGAGAGCGAGAGAGAGAGAGAGGGCGCGGGAACGCGAGCGAGAGCTAGAAAAGAAAACTCTCTGTTATGGAGAAGGAAAAATCCATAAGAAAATAGCCAAATAGCCAAATCAAAACAAGCGCAAAAAAATACCGTTTTACATAAAATGGCAGCAGCAGAGACAGCCTCTGCCTCTGCATCGGCCTCTGTTGACGTTGACGTCGCAGTTATGACAACAACAACAACAGCTGCCGCTGCCGAGGCAGCCAATGGACGCGAAGCTCGCAATTTGGCCGAGAAACAGCGGCGGGACAAACTGAATGCCAGCATCCAAGAGCTGGCCACCATGGTGCCACATGCCGCTGAATCAACACGCCGCCTGGATAAGACTGCAGTGCTGCGTTTTGCCACGCACGGACTGCGTCTGCAATATGTCTTTGGCAAGTCCGCTTCGCGCCGGAGACGAAAAGTAATGTGCCTTAAGGGCGGCGGTGGCGGCAGCAGCGCCAGTGAGACAAGCCCCTTGCTCACCGACACCCTAATGCAGTTGCTCGACAGTTTCTTCTTGACCCTCACCTGCAATGGACAAATCGTGCTGGTCTCGTCCAGTGTGGAACAGCTGCTGGGTCACTGTCAGTCCGATTTGTATGGGCAGAATCTGTTGCAGATTACACATCCCGAGGATCAGGCGCTTCTTAGGCGGAAGCTCATACCACGTGATATTGAGACCTTGTTCTATCAGCATCAGCAGCAGCAACAACAACAACAGACAACGTCGTCGACGTCGGCATCAGGTAGCGATGCGGAAGAGGAGGAGGAGGAGGAAATGGACGATGAGCAGGTCGAATCGGAGCCATCCTCTCCACCCAGCCCCCGCACCATAGCCCACCTGGCGGCCATTGATGAGCGTCTCCGTTCTGATCGGCGCTGTTTTACCGTACGCCTGGCTCGGGCATCCACCCGGGCGGAAGCCACCCGACACTACGAGGTGGTCAAGATCGATGGCTGCTTTCGACGCAGTGACTCCTCTCTGACGGGCGGTGCCTCTGCCAACTATCCCATTGTGTCCCAGCTCATACGACGCTCACGTAATAATAATATGTTGGCAGCAGCAGCCGCAGCAGCAGCCGCTTCATCGGCTACGCCCACAGCGGCGTGCCTACCCCAGCACGATCCCATTGCTCAGGCCGCCCTACACGGCATTAGCGGCAATGACATTGTCCTTGTGGCCATGGCCAGGATTATGCGTGAGGAAACGGAAACGAGCGAAATGGTGTACGCGGCACCACCAACATCGCCGCCCAGCCTGCTCTATCGCCAGCCGGAATCCTACCAGTTGGAGTATCGGACGAGGCATCGCATCGATGGCAGCATCATTGACTGTGATCAGCGCATTGGCATTGTGGCCGGCTACATGAAGGATGAGGTATATATATCAAAGTAGTTTCCCTAAGCCTGGGAGAAGTATGAAACATGATTGATCGATAGTTTCGTAATCGCGTAGCCAAAACAAAAATTTAAAAATAGAGCCAAGCCAACTTGGGCTCCATCGAAGTGTAGATACCCTTGCCGTTCCCACGATTATTTTGTTTTCTATTACATCAATTGAACCATGCTAACCGGTAAATGTTTAGTATAGGTCTCCACGAATCTGTATGAGAGCATATAAAATTAGTAATCAGCAAGTTTAGGGACGCTAACATTGAAAACAAAAAAGTTTTCTCACTCAGACCCATCTTTCGACCGGTCGGTCCTATGACAGCCATTAGATATAGTCATCCGATTTCGACTAACTTTTGTTAATTTGTTTAGAAGCATTTAATATTAAAAATGGCCTAGTTTAAGGACGCCAACATTGAAAACAAAGGACCCATTTTTCGAGCGATGGTTCTTAGTGCCAGCTATGAGATAAATTTAGTTATCTGCTTCTGTCGGTTCCGACATATTAGCAGCGTGCAGTAAAAAGAAGAGTGTGTAAAATTTCAGCTTTAAAACTGAGCGACTAGTTTGCGTAAAAGCAGACAGACAGACGGACAGACAGACTGACGGACAAAGCTCAATCGACTCAGCTCGTCGCCCTGATCAAGAATATATATAATTTATGGGGTCGAAAATGAATATTTCTTCTGGGCAAAATTATAATACCATTTGCAAGGGTATAAAAATGTCATCGATGGGTCGCAAATTATGAAGAATTTACGTGCAGAAATTAATTGGTAATCGCATATGCTTTTCGAATTATGATTGTACTTTTAAAGATTATTTCATGTAAATATTGTCCTCTTCCAGGGCTGCAATTGTGACTGGCTTGTCCCTGTACACGAGAGACTTCACGTAGCCCCACAAATGATCATAGTCCAAAACGTAAGAATAATTATTAACCAAACTCGCCTCTTAATTGGTCCATGGTTTCGCGTGCCATGTGGCACCGTGTTGTTGAAACCTCATGTCAACAAAGTGCAATTATTCCATTTTTGGCAAAAAAGTATAGACAAGCTAACTTCGTGTCTTCCGAATTTTATATACCCTTGCAGCTTGTATAGTTTATACCAGAGCTCTCAAAATGTGGTCAACCAATTTTTTCTATGCTGTCTGGTCACCGAAATTACAGGGACTAATTTAATACACTCGCTCACTCTCCCAACAGAACACTACCAGCGGCGCAAATTGGCATTACATAATGAATTACTCCTACGTTACTTTACCATTAGTATGAAGGAAATAATCCCATACAATCTGCTTTACTTTGCCGTAAGCATGGCCGCTTTGTAAACGGGGCGCGCACAGCCTGCGTTACTAGTAATGAAACAAGTATGCCAGAGCCGAACTGCCATCGGATTCCCATTACCAATGCGTATATTTTTTTAAAATTGTAATGCAGACAGGGAATCAAACCGAATCGTTTTTCGGTTCCGGTTCTGGTACGTACCGAAACTTATGTTTCGGTAAAAGGTTATGTTTTGGTTCTAACATTATTTCGGTATTCGGTTCCGTATTGGTACCTTGATTTTTAATTCGGTATACCGGTACGTACCGGTATGTGGATATGCAATCTAGACACACACAGATACGGATGTATTCGATTTACATAAATTTTCAATTGCATTCGTAGCTTGTTTTCATAAAATATTTTCTAGTTTGAATTTATTACATGATTAAAATTATTTTGTTTTGTATGGGCTATTGTTTTAGCGTCCATCCGAATTTCCAGCGGAGCTTACGCTCACTTTGGTAGTTGGAACAGCAGGAAGATCTTTTGATAGCTCCTACAATTCCGAAAACTTTGTCGACTTTTATCTTTGCTATCGATTTAAGCTCAAAAAACCTTGTTTAATGCCACTAAACTGATTTGTGAAGATATTGAACTATTTGTGTTGTCCCAATTCTTTTCATATAAATACATATCGTTCAGTTACTTTAAGACTGTTACGACTTTTGAGTTAATGATGCAGAAATATTCGCCATATTGTGTTCTATATGGTGTACTATTTTCATATTGATATAATTTTTTCTCTTAAAATATGTTATTTAATTTTACAGGTTCATTTTCATGATCCAACACGAGTGACATATCTGAGTTGTCCTACAGACGATATCGTTACAGATCCTTCGGCTTACTGTTCAGACGTTATATTTTCGAATTGGATAGAATATAAACCAAAAGATGTATTTTCCATAGAGAATACAAAATCGATTGGTTTGAGGTACTACTACTAATACTGCTGCTGCTAGTGCGAGAAATATGACTCGACTTCGTTTCCACTTTCAGATAAAGTGTCAGAGCTAATTTCCACACTTAGTTGAACTTAAACAGACATGGATAAAATTCTTAAATAAATATCCGCCAAAATAGTTACCCAGGTAATTTTGTGGTATTATAATGTGGATCCGATAAGATGCCAGTATAACTTTCTCAAAATCAAGTGCTCGCTGTGCAGTCTAGTAGTTACGCTCAGAACCGAAACTGTATCGGTACAATGTTAAGGTTCTTTTCGTTCTTTTCGGTACCAGGAATAACGGTTCTCGAGTACCGGTATACAAAAAACTGCAAATATGGGTTCCAGTTCCGGTTCTGGTTCTGACTTTTAATAGTTTCTTTTCGGTATACGGTTACGGTTCTGGTTCCGGTTTGATTCCCTGAATGTAGAATGTTCGCAGTCTGACGTAAAGCACTTGTAATACGATTCAATATGGGTAATGCACGTGATATACGAGGCAATGTATTACTGATAGAGAAGCATATGGGTTGGTAATGCACGTGCATTACAGCCTATATGAGTGGGTAATGATGTAGTAATGGAGTGGTTTTTATTTTAGCTTATTTTAAATGATTTTATTTGTTATTACTCGATAAATTAAATGTAGGCTTTTACAAAGCTTTAAATTGTCCTGACTAAAAATTGGAAATACGTCGTCATCATGTGTATAGTTTCTTTTTACAGAAGCCTTTATGTATTCTTTTATGGACAGCTCTTTCATTCAGTCGTGATCCATAATATGTATTTCGCGCAATTATAGGACATTTGCAGGCCATTATATATTGGGTTTAAAGTTTCGTGAAACCCTTTGCTGTCTAAAGTAAAAATGGGGTGACAGACGCAATTATTGCCTATTCATTTGCCTCATAGGCCATTTTCCTTTTATTTCCCTTTTTTGAACAACGGTGTTTTCGTTGACTTCATTAAAAGATTCGAGCGCTTCCCAATGTGCAGCCGTGAAATTCCGCCTCACATTTATTATACGCTGGCCAGATAATTTTGTACCACATATAGCACGCCGCATAGCGCTTGTTTTAAAGTATTGTCAAATTTGAAAAAAATAATTCACTTTTTTATGTATTTGACGAATTATTATTAACGACCTTTGCACTTCAATGAAAACTAACTACTGCATCGTTTCGATTTGCCTTCTAAATACACAAGTACGCATGTACAATTACAGTTTACTGAGGCACACACACATGTGTAAAAGACACTTTCGATAGATTCGGCCCAGCACACAGTGGTCGATTCTGCCAATCTGGCAGGCAGTAAATGCCAATTTTGTTTGTCTTGTTCTTATATGTATTAGTGGTAATTCGATGTCGAATTTAACATTTCTTTTAGATTATATTCATACATATCCGCGACTTTGGTGGAGTAGAACTTTTGATACTGGCCCGTATTGCTCTTAAATCTTTATGTGTTTGTGAAAATGGTCCATTGCGAATCGTCAAGAGTCAACATGAACTGCAACATTCTGCACTTTATTAGTTTATTACATTTTATAGGTAAAATGACAGTCGTGAGAAGCACACTCTTCTCTTGGATGAACCACAACCGAAAAAATTAGCCCGGGAATACGATAGAAAATATTACGCACGCTCTATTACTGTCGTCATACCTTCTTATATCGTCAATATTAAAACGTACTTCATAGTGCTCTAAAAATTACATTTAACTCGATAAAGGGGCCATATAACTTCTGGAAAGTATCTCCGATTTGAGCAACTCGGAAGGTGAATAACATTAATTTTTTTTACTAAAATTTGATTTCTACTTATATTTATATCAATTTGAATAGTTTATGAAAGAATTTTGAATTATTTAATATAAAAAAAAAAATTGTTTTTAATATTTATTTAACATTAACATTAAAACACAATCAGCGGTGTCACAGAAATCTCTAGAGATTTCATCTTCGGTTGGTTTGATATTTATTGATTGTGTTATATGTTTTATGATGCATTTTTGAATTTTCATATTCTCCAGAAATAAAATGCAATATATGTATATAATATATTATATATGCAATATAATATAACTTGCCAGCCCTTAGTCAGCAGGCTGTCACATAGAGGGCGACGCAACCTGTAGATGGCGCCACGTGAGGTGGTTGCTTTTGACTAATATGAAAGACTTTGGTTGGTTTTGCGAATAATAATTTAAACGCAAATTTCAATGTTTAAACTAATTAAATAATTTATTAATTTGATGCAACATATTCAGAAAAATAATGTTTATATTTCCAAAACTAATTTTACTTGTCAAAATTGTTTTGGTGGTGAATTTTGCTAAATCTCCTAACAAAACACGAGAGATTTCAAACCAACCGTAAGAGATTTGTGACACCGCTGAATGTGACTTTTTTAGCGACCTTAAAACAAGACACCGCATTAAAATTAACATTAAAATTTAAAATTAAAAAATATTTTTTTGTTTAAAAATTTCCTTTGTTTAAATACAAATTTATAAAAATAATTCCAAAAATAATACTTAAATATTTTGTATGTTATTAATTACACTAGTTTACAAAAAAAAATTAAATGACCCATTTCTACTGAAACTATTTTTAAGTGTAGTTTGGATTGGTGATCTCAAAAATCGATTTCAAAAAATTTTTCATTTCAACGTTTTTTAAATATGAATTTTTGTCATTTTTCGGTAGGTGCACTTACATTTTATGACGTATCTCAATTCACAATCGTCAGATGGTGTCAAGCAAGATATGAATCGAAAGCTCATTAAATTGCCAATAATAACGTAGAACATTGTTTTCACATCGGTTTAGAAGTTTGAATACAATGACCAAAAATATTTCAATAAAATCGATTTTTTGCTCGAAAATGCAAAAAAATTGCATTTTTAATCGCCTAGGAAAAGTATATATGACTTAAGAATCGCACTGCTATAAAGATAATAAGGTATTGATGAAGAAAATCTATGAATAAATATTGCAGCTGGATCAATTTAAGTGAAGGAACTAACTGTCAAATTTGAGTATTTTAAGTGTTAAAAATTTTTTTGTTTCTATTTTCTTCATCTTTTGGTCAAAATATTTAAATATTTTTCCTAGGCGTTTGGAAACGAAATTTATTGCGTTTTCGAGCAAAATATCGATTTTTTTGAAATTTTTTTTGTTATTGTACTCAAGTTCATATTTTGCTTGCCTCCATCTGACCATTATGAATTGAGATATGGCATAAAATGCAAGTGCACCTACCCCAAAAATTGAAAAAATTCATATTTAAAAAACGTTGCCATGAAAAAATTTTTGAAATCGATTTTTGAGATCACCAAAATAGTTTCAGTAGAAATGGGTCTTTTTGGCTGTAAACTAGTGATATTGCCTGCCAGATTGGCACAATCGACCACTGTGCAGCACAGTGTCTCAGGGAAACACATTTACTAAGTAGGCGAAAAATAATTCTCGTTGATTGAGCAAAGAGCACTTTGAAAAAAGACAAAGGTGAAATGTCATTGAATTTCCTTTTTTGATCGCGTCGGAGGGTGACGGGTTTTTTTCTGACAGCCTGTTAAAAGGGAACAGTTTTTGGAAGCTCTGGTTTATATAAATAAAGGTTTTAAATGAGTTTCATTCAAAAATTTAATTTAGATTCGAACAATATCAGCTGAGTTATTTTCCAAACTCAGCAATAGATGGGGTCACTACTTTGACCATTTTCTTGACAGTTTGTTATATGGCAGCATTCGATTTTCATCAAACTCCCCAAAATTGTGTGGAAACCGATAATATTCAAACCTGGAAAGTATAAAGACGGAACCAATGAAAACAAAAAGTTTTTCACACAAGAACTTCTTTTTCAACCGATCGTTCCTATGGCAGCTATATGCTATTGTCATCCGATTTGAAATAAATTTGGCAGAATTGTGTGAAGCATATAAATATTGATCAATAAAAAGTTTGGGAGTGATAGAATTGAAAACAAAAAGTTTTTCTTACTAATTTTTCAGACCTATCATTTGTATTGCAGCTATACTATATAGTTGTCCGATTTTTGGTTAAGATTGCTTTAAAACTGTCAGAGGACATTGCTAAATCAACTTAGCCCGTCATGCTGATCAAGAATATATACAGTGGCGAGCCAAATTGAGTGCATATTTACGACACTGACTTTCGTCATCCATAAAAAAAACCATTCAAGCAAATCAAAAAAAAAAATTTTATTTGATTTTAATTATTTTATTCGTAATAATTATGAGTAAAGCAAGAATAATAAATGACATAAATTCAAAGAGAAAATTAAATAACTAAACCAATTGGAATATTTTGAGACCCTTTTAATAAGTAACTTGATTGACGTGGTTTGGCATGCTCTCTACCAAATTTTCAATGGCATCTTTTGGAATTCGATTCCATTCCGCTTTTACACGATCCCAGAGGTTTCGCATGTTTTTTGGGGTTGCTTCGTACTGCCCGAGACGTCTTTTCACGATGGACCAACAATTTTTTGTTATTTGTACTGGCCACTCCATGAGCTGAAATTTTTTTTTCCCCAATCCCATTCATTTAAAATTTTTGCTGTGTGCTTGGGAACACCATCTTGTTCTTCTAGCAGTCCATTCGCTAACATTTTTGTTAATTGCCAGAGAAGCACCCTTTGATGTTATCAGCTTGTTTCTTCTCATTTCGGACATCATTAGTCGAGCATCTGAGTCGGTTAATAATTTTTTGCGACCTTTGACTGGCGGTTTGGGAGCCACATTTCGTCTCTTTTGAGCTGCGATCACCGCCGATTGGCTAATGGTACGTGAAGAACAGCCCTTCTCGGTCAGGCACACAACGCTATTTTCAATTTCTGTAGATATTTTTCTCATTTTGATGCAAAATATCAACAATTTATTTTAAATATGATAGCAATTGACAAAATCTGCTTTTATTTGCAATAAACACGTTTTAAATTGCTCTACGAACAACACGAATATGATAAGAACGGTAAATCTTCATGATTTCTGCTGATAAGCTGAAAAAGGTGCAATTCAAAAAACGTGCCATTATGACTTTATGCGGCTTATTTTCGTTTTTTCATCTAATTTTGAATTCATCTCATTTATTATTATACACTTTATGTGGTCGGAGATGCTTCCTTCTATGCGCTACAAACATCTGAACAATTTTAATATACCCTCTGCAAGGGTATGAAAAGACGGTAATCATCGCACGGTACTTTGCTCCGTTGACTGTAACGCTGCGATTTTTATTATTGTTGAAAAAAAACGGTATAATGATGCCGCCGGCCCACAATCCGCAGCAAACAGCGCATTTTTCAGGGTGCATTGGCAGCTCTTGTACTGCCTCTGGGTGCTCTTCAGATCAAATTCTGCAATTCTGTTTGTTGACGTAAACATTAAGCCAAAAAATGAGCTTCGTTACTGAAGACAATTATTCGATAAAAAGCACATTTCTCACAGAGCACGAATTTTGATAATAAAATTCTATGATTTGCTAGCACTGTTCGTTTGTTAGTCTATTTATGGTGAAATGGCAAACCTTACTGATCATTTTTGGCGTTGCCACATATTACCCATGTTAACCAAATAGCACAAAGATCACCCTTTAGATAATGTTAATGAATGAAATCACACAAAATCGAAGCACTAATAGCCATTAATTGATGGTTTTTGACAATCTGGCGATGCCTGGAATTCTTAACAGAGCATTTCCTTAATCGCATAGCTCTCATAGCATAGCTCATTAAATTGCCGAACTGTCTGAGGGACCCGATCGAAGAGTTCAACGAATCGGTAGATCCGTACTATTTATGGTCTCCCTGTTTACCAAAATTGAACAAGTGAACTTGATTTTTTAACACCCCACTCTAATCACTCTAATCTCTCCCTTCCTGCAGGTGCGCAACCTGAGCCCGTTTTGCTTTATGCATTTGGACGACGTCCGCTGGGTGATTGTGGCCCTGAGGCAAATGTACGACTGCAGCAGCGATTATGGCGAGAGTTGCTATCGCCTACTTTCACGCAATGGACGCTTCATTTACCTGCAAACCAAGGGCTTTCTAGAGATTGATAAGAGCACCAACAAGGTGCACTCCTTTTTGTGCGTCAACACGCTGCTAGACGAGGAGGCGGGCAAGCTTAAAGTGCAGGAAATGAAGAATAAATTCTCCACCATCATCAAGGCGGACATACCCACACATACAAGCCCAGATTTGCCTGCATCGAGAGCTCCCCAGCAGTTGGAGCGGATTGTGTTATATCTTATTGAGAATCTGCAGAAAAGTGCCGCGGAGAATAGTGAAACGACAGAGCCCACACAGGAGCCAATGGATACGCTAGACGATGGCTACTGCTCACCCGCATCGACAGCGACTTCCCTGACCATGGAGGAGATGTCGCCGTCACCGCAATTGGCCCTGGTGCCGCCAGCTCCCTCCACGGTCAAGCACTCCATTAGCAAGTCGGTGAACGTGGTCAATGTGACGGCAGCACGAAATTTGCAGTATCATCAGCAGGAGAGCTCTCCCAGTCCGGTGGCGGATGCGCCAACGACTCCTCCAACGCCTCCCCTGCTCTCTCCGCCCGCGCGTCCAAGTGTATTGCAGAAAACCACATCAGCGCCCACTCAATTGCGTGCCGCCTTGACCAGCACTCTACGCCGGCTGGACACCAAGCTCTCCACACTGGACGAAGAGGTGCAGACGCTTTACCAACAGCAGCAGCAGCAACGCAACGCACTGCTGCCCAAGCTGGAACAGCAAATGGATGCCATCATGCTGGAGCATCAGAAGCAGAAACAGATTTTGGTTAATATACAGAGCGAGTATGAGGCGTCGGCCACACCAATTCCAGTACCAGTTCCAGTGAAACCACAACCCGTCTCAGTGATAACAACCACCAGTACCACGTCCAGCAGTAACTCGGGAAGTAACTGCAGCAGCCAAGAACAGCAGCAGAAGCAACAGCAGCAGCAACAGCGGCGAGTGCTTTAGTGTTAATCATATTGCCGGATTCGTTATTTATTTATTTAAGCTCCCTACAACCCCCTCCTCTCCTTACCATGATGTAGTGCATGCATAGATGATGTTCAAGGTGTTCGGCTCAGACCGCTCCCCCATTCACACTATATAGAAAACTCGGCTTTTCGCAAAGAATTTCGATTTCTAATTTGTGAACTTTAGATGTGAGGTAACAAACCTATTTCGATTTTTTATACCCGTTTCACGTAAAATGAAACGGAAATACCAAGTTCGTCGAAAGGCAAAAGTAACCATTTCACGTATTTCGATATGTGAGTATTGAATTTCCGATCCTAAGCTTGATCAGAGTCGATCTACCCCTATCCATCTGTCTGTCCGAGACGAGAACAAAGAGGTCTCCGAGATGGTCAGATCTAGGCGCTCAAGGTGTTTGGAACGTAGAATCTTTATACTTGCTGGCGATTTCTGTCACACGACTTTTGTAGGTAGATGGTTCGGTGCCTAAACAGAAAGTTCGCTGTACTGCTCTTACTTTCCCACCTGTCTTTCAAACAGACAGAGACAGTTTTTGAGAGAGAAAAAAACTGTAGAGATGGGCACGGAACCTAAATTGTTACGATTATATTGATAGAAAATATGAGAACCATGTGTACCCATGAAGCGTCAGACCCATCACAAATTTCGGTTTAAGGATTTAATTCGGTTTTCAATAGATTTCTGTTTTCGGTTCCAATACGGTTCATAGATTTTATGTCGGTATGTTAATATTAAATAACTTTAACAAAAAAATTATGTTTTTATTTAATTAGGCCCGATTTCTCATCTCCAAGAAATCTGCTGTGTGTCAGATAAACGTAGATTTTACTTTGTTATTTGTTAGTTTATGAGACAGTTAGTGCTTTTTAGAAGTTGTGAAATCTGCACTTAGTATTTTACAATTTATTGGGACTATTTTTTAAATACGAGTGCCTTTCTTCTGCAATTTCCATCATTTTTTTGAGCATCTCGGGCGGTATAGCGATGTTTTCGGCATGGATAGTCTGAGGTTTGCTGGCCTACTCTTTGCTTTTCAAATTATCCCACAAACAGAAGTCTGAAGGGGTCGACTCTTGAGATCTGAGTGGAAATTTTTTGACTGCATTGTAAGATTTTCAGTAAGGCATGGCGCTCCTTCTTGTTAACAAGCAAAATTGACACATATGGCGTACGGAGAATCCACAGGAAATCCATTGCATGACCAAAAAGTGACTGTCTGAGACGGTGTTTCCCATTGGAACATTTGCCTGCTTGGACCTAGTCGGTCATCAAAATTTGTTCCCAAAAATCAGGTTCAGTGTTAACCATTTGAACGACGTGGACGATCTGCCAGAAATATTCTTTATACGGAAGAGTGACTGTTTTTTTTGACTACAAGTACACCCGCTGTAAAAGCGTATGCGGTGTGACTGAAACTCAAAATTTTGCAGTCCAGTCAAATACACACTCGTTGTCGTATTCGTATTTTTTATGACTGAGTGTCTTGTGTCTGATCGTCTGTCAAATTTGTGGTTTCTGCTTTGAATGGAACCGCGTGTTGATATCATCTGCGATTGGCAGTCGTACACACACAGCTGACACACTAGCTTCTTCGAAAAGAGAGAGCGACAAATACAAAGAGCGTTGCTAAAAATGTTGTGGTGATTCCAATAACACCTGCTCTCTCCTAGCACGAGTATAAAAAATGAGCCACACGAATGGAGCCGGGTATCATTTGCACTCCACACGAGAAACGCAAATATGATAAGAGTGAAGTAAAGACTGCATACATTTTTTGCAGTAATTGAGAGTATGCATGCAGTACACTTATAATTGCAGTGCAGATCTCTGATATGCATTCTTCAAAATGGGCCGCACAGTGATTCCACTGCTTTTTAATACAACAGAACGAGTATTTTCAATGTAGACCGTCCCTTTTTCGGCGCTTTTCTTTCAGTGACTACTTAGGTCAATCAGTCGCTAAATGTCTAAGTTATTCAATATTTACATAACGACATAAAAGATGACATGTCTACTTAGGTCAATCAGTTGATAAATGTCAAAGTTATTCAATATTTACATAACGACAAAAATAATTTAAGTATAAACCGTTTCGGCTTGGTTCCGGTTATTACGACTCCAATCATGGCTGCAAAACCCTAAAATTTTGAACAAGGGTTGGTCCGGGAGTTCGAATCCATACTTAAGCCTAAGATTCGGCTCGCGAACCAGTTTTTAAAATCATCGAACCCACGGTTTTGGTTAAATTATGGTCCACCACCCATTTTCGGTTAATTTCAAATAAATCGGGCTGACAACAGTAATTAGAAGATTAAAACCTTCTATTTTACAACATAACTTTTGTTGCTACATTTCCTGCCTTTACAAAATCATAAAACAAAATGTGCCGAATCTTGATATCATTGGCAAAACTTTACCAAGTGAGGAACTCTTCTAATAGTTTGCAATTATTTTGACGGTGAAATTTTCTAGAAAAAGACAGATTAAGTAATGTTTCAAGCACGAAACTTTCATAAATGATTTCCTGGTTAAAAAACTAAATAAATCTGGACCTGATCGGTTTTAATCGCTTCGCTGCTGGATCTGTTTGCAGACTTGACTCCAATTATAGCAATAACACGGTTTTCGGTTTATTTTAAAATATTCAAAATTGGTACCGATTTCGATAGCGCTTCCGGATTCGGTAATTCTTTCTAGCCAGTAGCCAGTGAAAATTAAGGTTCCATTTTTTTAAAACCAAAAGAGATTTTAATTGGCAAAACTTTTTGTCTCTTAAGATTTTCGTAAAAACTTATGCTAAGCTGTGGAGAGACACAACTATGATTGCAGACTAGATTTAATGACAAAAGTTAAACGAATTTTATTATCTAGATCTAATTTGTACAGAAGGACCGAACTTATTCTTGTCACTTCACATATAAATCCATCCAAGCTTAGTTAGAAATGCCATGTTTTTACGAAAATCTTTAATTTTAAAAATCTTCCAATTGTGTATGTTGTTGTGTTATATTGTTACAGCCCTGAAGACGAATCCCGAAGGGGTTCGAAATATATTGGAAAACCAAAAATCGTGTTTTATAATGAAGCACGTTAAAAACATTGACCTCGAGCCAGCAATAACCCCCAGTATAGAAAATCTTTAGAGACTTAAAATTTTTTTCTGAAGTTGGTCCGAAACTATTTTTTAGGATAAGATTTTGTAGCACGATTTTTTTATGGATTTTAAATTCAGATTAAAAGTTAAAGTTTACACTTGCCAGATTTAACATTTTGCATGTTCGCAGCTATAAGTTAATGTTACGCTTAACAGCACATTTGTGTAGTCTATGTAAATAGGCTGTGGCCCTTAGTTTACTTTGCAAGGCTGCGCCGCCCTTCTTCCATCAGCGAGCAACTGAAGTTAAATTAAAAACGAGAAGGTTTCGGTTGCATTTGATCGTTTTCAATTGCTTAAATCAATTTTAATATCGATATTTGATATATCGCGTCCAAAAAACATCGAGATATCGTAATTTTCTAAAGCTTAAAAAAACTGAAAAGTTTTTAATTAACGTCTTCACCATGTAACTGTTAATGACCATTTCTAGTGGCCTTTATATATATAATCTTTTCAATAAGATAACTTTAAGATTTAAATGACTTAGTTTTCTGAAACTACACAGTGACCGAAAAACCAAATATAAAAGGGGCCTGAGCTTCCCGCAACCGAATGTGTTCTGTTATCGCGCTCACTGTTAAGTGGCTGTGGTTGACCACACAGCACTGATCGGTCTGACAGCAACCGAATAACAGGCCCAACTCAGTCAATTGGGTTTAAATTGCGTGCTTCTCAAAGACCAAACTCTCAAAATGTTATTTGAAAAGGTTGCAGACTCAAGAGTTGCGCCAGAGTTTAACATAAGCAGAGAGAACGAGAGAGCGCGTATAGTTCGTCGATTACATTCATATCGTTAGCCGAGCCTTACACACCGATGCATACATACGAAGAAGACCTTTTGAATTCGGGAATTAGGCCAAACGGTCCCAAAAAGACCTAAGAGGAAAAAAATCAAAAAAATATGTTTCTCTCCTCTCACAACCAAATAGAAGCAGAGAGCGTAGTTAAAGGTTATTTCGGTACCTCTTTTCAATGTGGTCGCACGAAAGTTGTTGTTTTCTGACAAAGGCAAGCGGGGGACCGATTTTTGCGACCTCTGTTTTCAAGTACATTAATAGTGAGACTTTCTATTTCTTTAAACCTTAAAGGCCTCAAAAGTGATAAAATTTTAGATAGGCACAATACTTCGTATAAATAGAATAGTTCTAATTTCAAAGCTGTTCAAAAGTGCTTCTTTTCATGTGAAGTATTGTACCGAACTACGTTTGTATCTTATCCGAGTAGAGGCCTTAAAGATTAATAGATTCTGCTTACAAAAAAATGTCAAGTGACAAATAAATTCTATCTTTTGCTCTTTACCAATAGTGGTTTGAAAAAGATTTTAAGGAAACCGTGCTGCGGTTGTCTGTATATACTAGTTTGCTTGCGGATGCTTTCCGTTCTGATGGTACTGAACTTCCATGAGCAATTAGGTATTGAAATGCAATTTCAGACAGCAAGAACAATTCATCCGCATTAGCTCTCAAATAAGCTATTAGGTTCATGTCGATATCTTCAATATATTCCAACACTGTGTTCATATTGCAGCGTATTGTTGCATCCATATGATTAGTTCTTAAATGCGATTTTAAGTTGTATGACTAGATGTTTTTTCTGATATATCGTTTATAAAAATATCGATATCGAAATAACCCTTATCGTCCTCCAAAAATTTCAATATACCGATCAAATATTGACAACCCTATTATGTTCCTCGTTAACGAAGGAAGCTAAATCACTTTCTTCGCAAGTCCGTAGAGGCGTTTATTTTATTTTATCTGATGCATTGTTTAATCGGAACAATTGCACAAAGCATGTCCCAAAATTCCCAAAATTTTCTATTGATTCATAGCGTGGTTTCTGTACGGTATTCGGGATTTGTCTAGTAGAACGCATTGAACACATTCAGATGTGTTCCAGAAATCTCTAGAGATTTTGGGGTCAGTTGTTTTTGAAAACAACCAATCCAAATGTCGGTGTTCCACGAATGTCGGAGATTTCATTTTTCGGTGTTGCATGCAAAACAGCTGACTGCTAGTTTTTGCGTTGGGGCTGCCACGACAGGGTTGTAGGCTTCAAAATAATTTAAATTAATGTAGGATTCAAATTTTATTTGGTAGTTTTTAAGCCAAATACTGCAATGGTTGTGGTATGCACTGAGTTTCAAACTATAAATTATTTTTAAGCCATTAGTACTCAATTGTTTCGGAAAAAAATTTAAGAGAACGCTGACCCGCAAAAAATTATTTTGTATTGACAACCCTGTTGCTTACAAGTGAGTGGAGAGCACAAATATAAATTCAGAAATGCCCGCGGCTTCATTAATTGTTTGGATATTGCTGGAAGAAGGCCGTTGGCGATGGAGACATAATCGCAACAAGAGATTCAGAAATGATGCAATCCACTTTTAATTTCTGATGAAGAGTAAGCCAGTTTTCTGCCGCGATATCCGAATGCTTTTCCATATGGCATTACTGCCTCTTCCTCCGGAGTTCTATGTTTGCACCAAAAAATCATACTACAATTTTTAAAGATCAAAATAAATGTAAAAGGTGCAGTTAAAAATTTCACAGCTGACAACTTGTCTTCCAGTTCGTAGTTTAAAATTCTCGCCGATATAATTTTTCGATACTTCATTGAATTAACCACTTAAATCATATTTTATTAAACTGCTAATTTATCCACATAATCTTGTTAAATTTATACTTCAGTTAAGCGTACAAACTTTTAATTTTGAAAGGAAAATTAAAACTCGGAAAATGCTATTGTCATAATTGGAATAAGTTGGCAAGTTTGCTCATTGTTGCTTTCTGCTGCTCTCTGACTTTTGCATTGTTTTGGTGGACAATATTTTTGAAAATTAATTTTTACTACTTAAAACCCATCAAATCTTTAATAATATTAATGCAATTCGATCAGTTAAGCATTCAAGATTTGTTCCTCATTATTATATTTGACTCAAATCTCTTTATTAGCAAAACATAGACCAATTGTCACCACAAAATTCGTAACATTTGAAAACAACCAAAAGAGGTTTCAGGAACACCGACAATTGCGTGTGGGTTGTTAGAGGTTTTTTAATAATTACCCAAACCGAAATCAACACGGAACTCTATGCGGAGCAGTTTCAGAACCATTTTGTTTACATTTCTGAGATGCTGTATCGGAGGATCGCTATTTTTGGAACCGAAAACCTTGTAGCACAGACATTGCTTGTTTTGCTGACGTGATCGCGTCTGCTAACAGCTCCTATCATAACGATATTCCCTTAAGCAGTTGTTTTACAAAACGTTAAACAGAACGCTTTTAAGTGTTTCCGAAAACTTCAGCAAGTAAATCTATCGAAAGCCAATCTAAAACCGTACGGAAAAGTGAATCATTTCTTGCTCAGTTTCTGGCAGTCAAAGCTTCGTTTTCTCTAGTTTGCCCCCCAACCGCAGACTCTGATTAAAAGCTGTGTTCTTTTGCATGATAGTCAAGTTAGATCGAATCTGGTTTTAGAGCCTTCTGAGAGACACTTTTTTAAAATTTGATTCAAAATCACGTTTTACTTTTGTTGTGCCATTAATAATGTTTTCAAAAAACAATGGCCGTGTTCACCAGCACAAATCGATGACAAAAAAAAAAATCGATGGATGTAGTTCGGTTGTTGTATGTGATGTGCAATCATGTTTGCTAATTTTTGTGATAAATGAAAAACAGAAAAATTCAAGCTGTCATTTAAATTTAAAACGATAACTTTTACGCATACTATTTTTTACTTAAAAATTCAATCAAATCGTTTAGCTTAAGCCAATTAACTTTTTTATGGATGATGTTTGATTAATGCTGATGAACACGGCCATTGTTTTGATGGAAGCGTTTGAACTTAGTGTGAATGGGGACAGAATGTGTGTAGATTGGCCTTGGTCTCAGTGTGAGAATTGAAGTACAAAATATCTTTTACTTTAGCAGATTAAATTCAAAACAAAAGAGATTCTAGTTTTAAACAAGAAAAAATATATATATTAGAATAAAGACACATTTTTAATTAAATCAGTAGACGAAATACATAAATTAATAAGGCTGCAAATTTTCAAAAGGTACGAACCTGGAGCTGAGTGATTCTAACCATTTTGAAGAATATATTTCAGATAAGTGAAAATATCAGTAATGCAAAACGGATCGAATCGAAGTAGTTTTCAAAGTGCTGAAAAAAACTGTAAAAGAAAACGGTTCGGCGTGTTTGATAAAAAGGTTTTATTATTTTGGAACTTTTGTAAGAAAAGTCAATGGGGGGTGTCCTGGAAATCTCTAGAGATTTTGGCCTCGATTGGTTTGCAAAACGCTTGAACAATCCGTCGGTGTCACAGAACTTTTAAAAGTTTCATTTTCTTATTTGAAAATCTAGTTAGAAGGTTTGTGTCCAAGACAATGGTCCATCTCCTCAAACAGCGTTGCATCTCGCAAAAAGCTTTAACAATTTCTAGTTATCAGTTAATTTGATGCTTAATAAAAATTTTTTTATTGTGTTATATGTTTTATGATGCATTTTTAAATTAGAATTCAAATTTAAGAAATATTCTGCAAAAATAAAATTCAATATTTAAAAATTTATCTTTGCAACGCTTAGTCCGTTTGTTGTTACATAAATGGCGCCAGCTGAGGTTGAGTGGCCAATTTGTTTTGGTTGATATGACAGCCTTGAAACGCAAATTTCAATATTAAAACGTGAAAGCAAAGCTAACTTCGTCTGCGCCGAAGTTTTAATACACTTGAAAAAGTTTGCTTAAACGGTTAGCGATTTCGACCAAACTTCGCATATCAGCTTAAAAACATATAATATTCCCAATATCCGAGTTTAAGAGCGCTAATATTGAATACAAAAAAGCTTTTCTTACTACAACCCACTTTCCGACCGAACATTTCTATGGCAGCTACAAGAAATAGTCATCCGATTCGGTCGGTTCCGACATATTATTAAAAAGAAGACTCTGTGCACAATTTCAGCTCGATATCTTTAAAACTGAGGGACTAGTTCGCGTAGAAACATACAGACGAACAAAGCTTAAACGACCCAGCTCGTCATGCTGATCAAGAATATATATACTTTATGTGGTCGGAGATGACTCCTTCATGTTCTCAATTCCACTACTTTTTGAAAAGTAAATCGAACGCAATTCCGCTTCGGTTTCGTTTTTGTGTTCTCAATTCCGAATGAAATTGCTTTCGCCTTACTTTTTGCAAGCCACAAATCCAAGCGAAACGATCGAAAATGGAACACTTGAAAATGAGAGGCGCACTTTTTCGTTTTACTTTTTTCGATTTGAGTGGCACAGGCAAAAACTGGACACATTTAACAAAAAACTCTTTGTAAATTAATTAAAGACTTAAATGCAAATCAAATTTCACTAACAATTTCTAAATTGATCACAGAATTGAGGAAAATTTACTTTATGTACATCTAGCAACCGTAAGAGTGCGTAATTTGGCAATTACTTTTCATTCCACCGACCAACATTACTTTTCAAAACTAAAAAATTTTTCGTTTTTGTGTTGCGAGAACACGAATCAATTCCACTTTCGAAAAGTTGCCGTGGAAGTGGAATTGAGAACATGCCTGTATAGTATTTAATTCATTTGATGCAACCTATCAAGAAAAATAATATTGTTTAAGCTAAATTTTGCTTGTCCAGATTGCTTATGTGTTGAATTTTGCTAAATCTCTTTCCCAAACACAAGAGATTTGAATCCAACCGAAAGAGATTTCTGGAAGACGAGAAATAAGACTACTTTTGTAGTCATATGCATATCGCTCACTTACTTCAAGACTGGCATAATTCAAAAAATATGATTTTTTACTTAATAATGCAGTAATATTCCCTGTATCGTGTTTTGTATTGTATAAAATTTTCATATTGATATCTTTTATACTTTCCATGTGAAGCCTAGTACTGAGTGCATTCGAATTTTCCTTTCGTCACAGTATTTCATATAATTAGAAACACCTTGGCTTTGCTTTCATGCTCATGTGCTTTTAGAGTGTTTCTATTTATGTGAAATACTGTGACGAAAGGAAAATTCGAACGCCCTCAGTACTAGGCTTTAGATGACAATATGTCGCTATTTCATTTAACAGGTTCATTTTCATGTTAATGCAAGAGCGTCATATCTTAGTTGTCCTGCAGTCGATGCTCATTGCAAAGATCCTTCGGCTTTCAATTAAAACATCATATATTTTCAAATTTTCTTAATGAGTATTTCTAATATTTTAACAGATTAATTCGAAACTAAAAGAACTATTTTCTCTGGGTTAAATTCATTGAGAACTTTAAAGGTGTTTTTCACATAATCGATTATTTTGAGTTGTGCCAATCTTGAAGTAAGTGAGCGATATGTTTTCGCGATTTGGGTCGATTTTGTGTCAAAATGTCGCATGGGATTCATCTATCAAACTGAGAACCGTTTGGGTTCGGGGGTTTCGTACCCTTAAGCCGAAGTCTGAACCCGCAACGTACATTTATTTAAATTTTCGTTTTAAAAATGCTTTAAATGTTGTCCACAACTTGGACGTGGTCCATTTCAATATGGATCGTCGCTTGTTACAAATCTGAGCCGATGAATTTAAAAGTTTCGATGAGATATCGAACTGCACTAATTTATACGAGCTCAATTTTTAGTGCTCCAAAGTTCGCAACTCGTTTATTATCGATTCTGTTTCATTCCCAATTCGTTCTGCAATACTTCACGTGGCAGTAGCAGCTGTAGAGGCAAAATTTTCCGTTTTGCTTGTTTTAGAGAGCCGACTTGCTAATTTCGGAGCACTAACTTCTGCGATCTAGAGTGCTCTCTATGTATAAAACAGCTTTCCCTTCTCATCAACGCCCAGCTTAAATCCTAAAAGCTATGAACCAAAAATTAGGAGTCATATTACCTTCTATAGCGTTAGTGAGCACTATGGAGAGATTCTAGATAATTCTCATTGCTAGAGACTAGAATGGATGTCTAAGCATATAAGAAGAAATTTTACTTTTCATCTATTTCTCAATGAACTTTTTTTTAACGTTAAAGCCCCGTACTCAGAACGACAGAAAATTCCTTTCTTCACAGTATTTCACATAATAAGAAACACCTTAGCCTTGCTTTGATGCTCATGTGCTGTTAGAAAGTGTTTCTATTTATATGAAATACTGCGACGAAAGGAATTTTCCGTCGTTCTAAGTACCAGCCTTAAAGCTTAGAACACACTTCAACAAAGGAACTGCCAAAACCAAAGAAAATTTAACATTAAGCACAATTTGAAACGTCTCTCTTTTTTGAGTAATGTAAACTCCATTGTGACAAAGAGATACTTCATTGTGACAACAAGATACTTTACTCAAATTATTGGCGACATATGAAAACACGCTGGTTAGAGGGAGACGGACATAGTCACAAAAATAACTCAGAGCCAAAATGACAGCGAACAGCTGACAAATATCGGAGTGAAAAGTTGTCGAAGCGGCAAATTGTGCTTCTATGTTAAATTTTCTTTGCCAAAATAAAAATACTAAAAGTGACAATTCTTTTGTTTTAGGATTGTGTGGCCAGATTTTAAAATGTATGCATATAATATGGTTTTTGTTTAGTTTTAACTTAGAAGTTTCAAAATCAACAAATAAAAATGATTAACATGCGTCCTTCACCACCTACCCCTGGCTACGGAGCCTGATGGGCAGAAATGACACTTTAGTTAGAATTAAATTCAAAAATTATTCAAATTCAAATTGCACCCGATAACGCACACATGCGACTGAATGACGGCTGACCATGATATTTTGGTACGTCACCAAGCCGAAATAAGCAAACATGATTGATTGATTCAGAAAAGCTGAGCTTACAACTGTATTTAAAAGATCAATCCAGTGCTTGTTGAACATACTAGTATGCACGAAGCGTAGTTATTTGTCCAGATCAGCCTTAAGTTCTGCCGTCAGCACCCTTAGGCCAGACCGGGTCAGTTGCTTACTTGAGAGAACAAAAATGAGCAAAGTTCTTGAAACCGCTGTATAAACGATCTGTTCACTTTGTGGTGTTGTTAGTGCCTTGTTACTTACAGTTAGTTAAACTTGCAATATAAAACTTGTTATTGATTAAACCCAAAACTAAACCAATGGTTTAAGAAACCTTATTTTCAAACTCCAAACCAAAACCGAGCCGTTTGCATTCCTGATTTTTTAAGATATTGAAAGGTGGTAGAGATTCAATCATTATAAAACATACCGATTAAAAAGCAATACAATATTCTCGTAGAAAGTATCGAACTATATGGATGCACTGTTTTGCATCTGCCTATTTAAGTATAGATAAGTTGACTGTACAAAAAGGTACAGGGTTTTTTAACAGAGCTCGTGAATATATTCATAACATCAAAGACGCCCTCTGCAAGTGTGCTCTTTTTATTGTTGCAGTGTAGCGAGAGCGAAACGAGTCAAGCGGGAGATGCTATTGGTAGTCTAAGGCACATTTATTCAGAGTTCGCTCTTTACCAATTTGAATTAAACAAACCGAAAAAGCTACTCAACCAAAGAGAATCAAAACCAGGAGTTAAAGTGCTTTTGTCTACCTCTATTCAATGTGAAAAGTTCCATTGGTTCCGGTTCTGAAGGAAAGGTTTGCAGCATTGATAACTTAATTTAAAACTAAAACCTAAACTAACAAAAAAGTCTGCAGCTACCTAAGTCGAACTGCATCTAAATGTTTACCTTAAGGATTCAATAGGAGCCAAAGTTTTGCGCTGAACACCGTCTACAGCTCTATGTAGGCCAAAGATCACTTATTTGTTATGATGTATTTTTTAGGGTATTTTTTTTTTGCTTTAGTTTTTGTTTGCTTTGGTGGTAGCCTTCAATTGATTTTCCTTTGTTTTTGGGGTCTTCTTATTATCTTATCGCATAAGGCAAGCATTTGATTCTTCGCCTGGGAGCGGAGAGGCGGCGGGTCCATGTTTTATGTTTGCCTTGTCCAATTAGAACATTTTATTTAGCGAAAATTCGTTGGTAGCTTTTATTAACCAATTATTGTATATTTAATTTTAGCGCAATTTCTGTTTTTCGGTTCTTAGATTATAATTATCCCGCCCCGTGTTCGTTTTGTCTAGTGTTTAGACTAAATGTTAATGTTTTTATGTGTTTTAAGAAGAAATCAAAATTTGAGTTGTGCTCGGGAAAACACTTTTTGGCTCGATATGTTTGTTTTCGCGTTTTTTTTTTTGTTTGTTTTTGAAATATCTTTTGTGGTAATAAATATAATTTATCTTAACTTAGTCTTACGGCTTAAATATTTCAATATGTCATAATGTGTAATGTCTTTTTTTTTTAGAATTTTGCTAAACTCTAGCAATTAAATCAATTAGCTTGTAAATTAATAAATAAACCAACAATAATTATTGATAAAAATAAACAAATGTATTTTTTAATAAACTTAAGCAGAAATCGTGATATATAATGGCATTTTTCGGCACTTTAGTCAATTTCCTGTTCAATGAAAATGCGCTGACATCATTATGGGGACCAAGCCGGCAAAGCCCGTCAGTATGCTGATGATCCTGTATAAATTATTTGAAAGAACAAGGCTGAATGGATCAATAGAAGTTGGTTTTGGAACCAGTCCTATACACGATCTAAGCCTCCGATTAGCCGATATTATGGATAATGGGAAATTGCTGGTGGAGGCACTGGAGCCTAGGTTTGACATTTTACCCACAAATTAGGAAACAAAATATCAGAATATTAATTTAAAGATGACATGGCTCTTAATGCAGAGATATAACCTGAAATTTAAAAATAAGCTGCTGCTCTTCTATATGGCGATAATTAAGACGGTATGGACATATGTCATTCAACTGTGGGGCATCCAAGTCCAGCGTCAACATAATGCAAAGTTTTCAATCAAAGCTCTTAAGGCTAGTTACTGCTGTGGATGTCGCTCTCGGAACCAACGTAAATGGGCAACTTTGCATTATTTGCTAAATATTCTTACCTGTGCTGTCGACTGGGTCAAAAGCTATTGACTTAGACACCCCAAGAATGATGGACAATTTGTCAAAGTGCTCCAACCAAGTGATTTACATATCTGCATTTTCGGCTTATATTGTCAATTTTTGACTTTATCTCCCTAGGTGTAGGCACGGTTGCCACACTTAGTGTTTTTGCACCAAAAATTGTGTTTTTTTTCCTGTTGGTGCACTGGCACTTTTTTTTATTGGAATTGGCTCTTTTGCATGGAGCCCGAAAAAGAAGCAGAAATTAAGAGTTTCAAAAATTCTACGAAGTAAGAACACACATAATTTTGGGAATGGCCATGACAAGATGGTTACGCGAGCTTGCTTGAGCAGTGGGATGTTCCCAAAATATTTTCCTTGGCTCAGACTCTAGAAGTCTACAATTTAAGCCAAAAGAAATAGTCTATTTAATGAATAAACCAGAAATCAAAAGTAATTTAAATTGTACTCTTGAAATTATTAAAGATTTGAATACGGAATTTCAATCGGATCGAGACTAGAATCTACTTTAAAATCAACACAAGACACCAAAATCTGACTTTATTTAGAAAATTGAAGGGTTGGTAGTGATTTTAGATTATATACATCTGCTAAACACGAATCTGTCGTCGGAAATGGTCCATCACGTCTAGATTTTTAGTTACTTTAGCTGAAGGCGCGTTAGCTGTTTAGGCGCGTTTAGTTTGGAGTCCGATATTTTATTTTGACTCCCTATGATATTATCGGAAAGTAGAACTCTTCAACATTCAAATAAAGTATCTCAAACAATTCTACGATTTCTTTAAGCTAAGATATACCATTTTGAATACATGTGTGTCTAACAAGCTACAGAGTAAATTCAATGTTTGTCTGGCAAATAGCAGCTATATAAGAGATGAGAAATCGTCCCTTAATGAATATGTGAAAGAAGTATTTGGTCGTAAAGTGGAAAATTATTACAGATTGGAAGCGTTATTTCTTAAAGTATACTCGTACAAGTCTTTTTGATAAGATCAAGAAGTTATTTTAGTATTTTGACTTACAGACCAATTTTTATTCAGACTTCTTAAGACTTGCGTTGTTTTGTTTTACCGTTTTATCTTTGTAACCACTCATCCGTTTTGAAATTAGGACACAATATAGAATCAAATCTGAGGAAGCCATTGGTATTTAAATATAAATTTTAACATTTTATTGCCACAGTAACTAATTAATACATGAAATATTTTTGGGTTTTTTTTGTACGTTTAATAATACTCAAGAAATGAAATGAATGTATAATTTAACGATTTTGTGAAAGAGATATTTTTTTTATTTTATTAAATAAAAACATATGTGGTCGGGCGTGGCGTACCAGTAGTATGTGTGGCTGCTGGTGCGGGGGAGGTTGTGGGTTCGATCCCGCCTCGGACCATCTAATAGAAAAAGTTTTTTCTTTCTTTAGAAAAAAGCTTTTACACACCCGATCGCCTTCACCAGCTTCAGCAGCTATTGCCGTTCGGATTCGGCGTTAAACTGTAGGTCCCTTTCTCTTGTGCGAAAAATTATAAGCACACATGCCAAGAGATTGAAAGAAGCTTGGCCCTGGCCCTCCTGGAGGTACTGTTTGAGCCAATTTTTACTTACATAAAATTTTTACTTACATAAAAATATAACATGAATAAGGGGAAGAAAAATTTTTTGGCTCCTTTTTAATGAAAATGGCTAATTTTTGAAATTTTTTTTGGTGTAATTTAATTTTTTCAAGTGGGTGTATTTCCAAAAATTTTCATGTTTTCTGTGGTTTCCTTTTAGAAATATGCGATTTTTTGCGTAACCCACAAAGTATTTCAATATGCGTGTGACCGGCGAAGTTGAGGTTAGAGTTTTCGAAGTTTTACAGCGTGGCTTGGTTGTGCAAAATAAGTGTTCATTTGTATTTTTATGTTTATTTAGGTAAACAATTTATTATAATGATTTTTAATTTCACAAATATAGTCTTTTTATCATTAGTGCCAGCTTAAAATATTTCGTGTGCTTCTTGCCTCTCTTCTTAATCCCGATTGACAGCCCTTCTTCGTGATGGTACATAGTTGATAACATAGGACAAGAAACTATCGATGTTGGTTAGATCTGTGTATCGCACTGTTACATTCAAATGTGCGATAATATTTAAACAAACATAGGATTCAAACTTAAACTATCAAAATTCAATATTGGCGGCAACAATGCGCATACCAAAGCTCCGTTGATGTGGCCTCTGTTGTTCCTGTAAACCTCGTCTCCAAATACTGCTGCCACTTCTAACCTCTTCTTCTTCGCTACACTTTCAAAGAGGATTTCTTTTCGGACATAAAATTCATAAAGTAACTAAAGCAGGGACCGGCAAAAAACACTCGTTCATTCACACGTTTCCATTTACACGGAGTTCATTTTGCACTGTGTTGGTGTTGGCGAAAGCACCGCAGCGACGAGCTTATAATGTCGGTGTGTGACTGTGCTGCCGTTGAGCAATTTTGTATGCACTGCAACCTGTCATACTCTGAACTAAATCCTCTGTTTGCGACGTCCCGGTTTGCGTTGTTGCAATTTGCGTCGCAAAAATTCTTTTCGGGTTTTGTAATTAAATCGCTCCCAATTTTTATTTGCTTCGTTAAAATTTTTCAATGTTTTCAAATTGTGTCGTTTATTTCAGTTTGCGTCGATTGAATTCACACGCATATGTACTTGAATCACTAAGACAATAATAATAATAAGCGACAGTATCATTCCCTATTTATTGCTAACTATACATAGTTAAAATCAGAGTACCCATTTGGAAGTACGAAAACATTTTGTTTGAAATCAACGCCAACTACATAAAGATCACAGGCGACACGCATACGCATAACATACAAAACTTTGGAGTCCCTTCGCGTCCCTTAAAACATAACTTTTTCAAATAATTTTTTTTTACTTTAAATATGCACCATAAACTTACGAATCAAGAGGCGTCCATATCATTGTTAACTGACCGTTTTTT
>JBAMBO010001173.1:0-50656 GCA_037044535.1 Lordiphosa magnipectinata
CGAGCAATGAATTCGAACTTAAGAATGACCAAGCATGCGAAAATTGGTGTATGTTTTTAATACAAGTACAGTCTGTTCTCAAATACAACAGAGTGGCACCGATTAGATGCCTTGCCTTATACGCTGTTCACACTGCGGTGGATTGCGACCTTTTTTGGTATTTTTTGCCTGAGACTGGTCGTTCGGCCAGCCGAAACTCTGGCAGTCGACTTCGAATTTGGGACGGTCGTAGACGCTACTGACCGAAAAAAATCTGTGCTGCCAGACCGTATTTGGCCCAAAAATGTGGCAGCCTTGTGCAATATTTACTGATAGCTATCGGAATATGCACCCCCGCGAGTTACATACAATCAAACTGTAACTTATTCTTTTTTTCATTTCTCTTTAACTTTAGTCTTTGTTTATGTCAAGCCACAAACAAACGGCACATTAAAGATTTAAGCTTAGTTCTAAACATAGATTAGCATAGCTGTAAGCAGATAAGAATTTGTACAAGCAGTCTGAAGACCAAAGTCAACTAATAAAAATCATTAAATCATAACTGGAGAATTCGGACTCGAACTAAAGCAATAAAAAGCGTTAAACTAAAGTTTAACCAAAAACATTTTATACTAAAGTATAACAACATTGCATAGTTATAAACTAAAGTTTATAGTTCCAAGTGAAATTAAGAAAACAACATGGCAATATAAAAGTCAGAGCTTGATGTCAGAAAAAGCAACCCGATTTGACAAAAATAGAGAAGAGCGTATAAGATCCATTCTAATGGAAGAGCTTCAGCAAAAGATCGCTAATTTGGAGCAAATAATACAAGCTCAAAACCAACACAAAAACAAAATGCCGAAGTTACGCAACAACTACAACATCAAATGTCGCAGCATCAGCAAGGGCAAACTCCGAATTTGCAATGCGAAAACAGAACCAGAACCATCGTCTTGAGCACAACAAATATTTTCTATCAATACGACGATAGTAAGCCCAACTTATACCGGCCCGAAATCGTCGACAGAGATCTCGTAGAGATAATTTTAGAAAAAATATGTGGGCAAGTTAGAATTCACTTCGGAAAAAATGAAACTCTAGAATCATTGTACAGAAAATATGGTAGGCTAAAGCTTCTTTACAACTCAAAATGTATTGACTATAACCATAGAAGAATGAAAAAAATTTTAATAAGACAGGCAATAGAGGAATTTCTGGAAATAATCAAGATGTAAATGGTCATAAAAATTCGGAAGATCAAGCACAAATTTTTTACAAGAAGTCACATTCAAACATTCAAAACGGTAATCGTGCTTCTAAATTTACAAGCTTTAACAGTAATAACAATGTGAGCTCTCAGAGTCAAAATAACTCCAAGTCCCAAAAACCCAATCAATCAGGGCAGACTAGGGTGTCTAAGATGAGTGTTAGCAGCAACCAACCTTCGAATCACGCTATGGATATTGAAAATATTGAGGAAGAAAGGAAGAAGGAAATAAATTTTTTAAACGTTGCCTCACAATGCAATTTGCCAATAATAGAAATCACTATTGGACGGCAAAGTATTAGATGCCTTGTAGACACGGGGTCAGATACCAGCATCATTAAACCAGATGTTATTTTAGAGGACTATGAAAAACAAAAACTATAAAAGCCTCCATTGTATCGAAGTCTTCTAGGTATTGATCATATTAAATATAAAATGACAACTCCAATACCCAAGCAATTTTTAGCTACAGGTACCATTATGTGGAAAGTTATTGACTTTAAAAACAGAAACTATGACGCCCTTATGGGTCAACATTTTCTAACACCACTGAAAGCCAAAATCGATTGCGAAATTCGTTTTATAGAGATTTTTGGTAATCAAATTTTTTTCGAAATGCATATATTGCCGTATGTATTTGACGAAGTGAGTAATATAGAACATATTGAAAAAGACAATGTTTTCGATATAATTAACCTATCTCATTTAAATGAGGAGGAAAAAGATAAAATACACAAAGTACTATGCGAATTTGGCGACCTTTTTTACAAAGAGGGAGACACTCTCTCTGCTAATACGGATGATTTCCATGAAATTGTGACAACAACAGACAAACCAGTGTATTCGAAGTCTTACAGATATCCTCAAATACATGAAGAAGAAATCCAAATGTAAATTCAGCAAATGTTATCGCAAGGTATAACTCAACGAATACACGGCTGATGATAAATTTCCAATACCTAATTTATCGGGAATATTCGACAAATTGGGTAATGCTCGTTATTTTTCCACAATCGATCTGGCTAAGGGTTTTTACCAAATTCTCCTTAAGGAAGAGGACAGAAGCAAAACTGCCTTCTCTACACCCCAGGGCCACTACGAGTTTAATCGTATGCCTTTTGTGCTCAAAAATGCCCCTTCGACGTTCCAAAGGCTAATAACTCTGTTCTTCGCGACTTTATTAACAAAATAAGTGTTGTCTATATGGACGATATCTTGGTATTTCGGTCGTCCTTGGAGGAACATATTTGCAATTTAATTTCAATATTAAAAGCGCTTCGAAGATCTAAACTAAAAATCCAAGTAGACAACTGCGAATTTTTACAAAAAGGAAACCCAGTTCTTAGGACATGTCCTTACGACTTCTGGAGTTAAGCCAAATCCTTCTAAGGTTGCGTTTATACAAAACCTTAAATTACCAGATTCAGAAAAAAAAATTAGAGTCTTTTTGGGAATGACAGGATTTTATCGTAAGTTCATCAAGGATTACCCTATGACCAAATACCTTAGGCACGAGCAAGTGGTTAACGTTAATGATCCAAGTTTTATCCGTGCTTTTCAGCAATTAAAAGACATAGTGACCAATCCACCAATATTAACGAATCCGGACTTTAAGAAAAAAATTTAAAATTTTTACCGACGCTAGTAACTTCGCAATTGGCGTCGTCTAGGACCCTGAACAAGCACTAAACCAATTATGCAACAATCGAAAAAGAATTCTTGGCCATAGTTTGGGGAGTAAAACACTTCAGGCCCTATTTATTCGGCAGAGAGTTTGCAACAACTTAAGTGGCTGATGGTAAAGTATTCCGGCAAAGATATAAGTCCTCGCCTCCAAAGATGGCTTATCGAACTGGGAGAATACACCTTTAAAATTGAATACATAAACGGGAAATGTAATTTTATAGCAGATTTTCTAAGTCGAATAAAAAGTGACACTTATGAAATAAACGCTGGAAATTTTCCCAATTCCACCTATAATTCGATGCAGAGCGAGAGTACGTTTCAAGAAAATAACGAATCCATCGATGCACAAACTTGCCATTCTCAGGAGGAAGATCTGCACGACCATTTTGGTATACTCGAAACTGTTGTAAACCGATTTAGAACGCAAATTATTCTTGTGCAAGAAAAACCGAGCGAAACCGAATCACCGTTTGGAAATAAAAGAATTTTTATAGACCAAAATGATGTCGATCAGGGATTCGTTGCAGATATCGTTCGAAGACATATAAAAGTGGGAAAAGTTGGTGCTTATACTGAAATATCCGATCAGAATTACAACAAAGTGCAGAAACTTCTGATGAACTTTAGCAAATCAAATCCAAATGTAAAATTTGTTAGATGTTCGTATCTTGCTAGAGACCTTCTAGATGAGGACGATCTGAAAACTCAAAATGCTTATTTTCACAACTGCGAAACGGGACATTACGGCATTTTACCTACATACGAAGGCCTTAAGTATCGAATTTACGACCCAAAAACTAGAACAGCCATTCATAATATTGTTAATAATTGTAATAATTGCTCATCCGCAAAATATGACCAAAATCCTATCAAACCTTAATTCTTCAACACGGAAACACCTTCAAATATTAACGAAATAGTACATACTGATACATACACCAACAGCAAAAACTCATTTATTATTTTTATCGACAAATTTTCAAAACACACCGTATGTTTCCATTTACCGGATAGAAATAGTCAGACAGGAATTTATTTCAATAAAGGGTAAAATAAAAAAATTTGTGTTCGATAATGAGTTCAAGTCTAAAAATATTACAGACTATTTAAAAAAAGAAGAAATTGAGTTCCATACAACAAAACCTAACAGCCACACTGGTAATTTTGACGTTGAGAGGTTAAACAATACCATTACGGAAAAGATTAAATTTCTGAATTTAGAAGAAAAATTACCGATTACTGAACAATTTTTAAAAGATATTACATATTATAATAATACTTTCCATACTACAATTAAGTGTACACCTCTAGAAGCTCAAGGTGGCAAAGTAGATTTAAGCTTAATAAAAAATAGGATAAATAACATAAAACAAAGAGTTAGAAATAAATAAAATGAGAACCGGGAGGAATATATCGAAACCCGAGATGTTGGATACATGAAAAATTATAAAAGCTTAAGACACAAAGAAGAACCTAAATTTAGAATAGGAAAGTTAGATAATGTTCATGCCACAAATATAAAACGAAGTTCAAAATATTCTTCAGTATAAAAAAGAAATAATTACTAAATTGTTAATATTAATGTTATATCGTAAAATAATTAACTATAATAATATGAAAAAATGTATAATTAGTGTGAGTTGGCTGGCTCTAGGTCCGAAAAAGTTGCGTTTGTTCACAACTTGTAAACAACTTATGCATTGTACCACCAAAAAGAGCTGGTTGCCTATACAGAACTGTTTCATCGTTATCCCTAACGACTCTTCAGTAGGCTTTTTGCTGAAGAAAGCATGATTGCCAACTGCCTCTCCATACAAACAGTTCTGTATAGGCAACCAGCTCTTTTTGGTGGTACAATGCATAAGTTGTTTACAGTTGTGAACAAACGCAACTTTTTCGGACCTAGACCCAGCCAACTCACACTAATTCAACATTAGAAAGGTCGCCAAATAAATTACAAATGAAAAAATGTATTTAGTCGTTTATAAGTTCAAAAGACAGAACTCTGGAGAGTCCTTTAGCTTGGAGGGAGGAGTTACATACAAGCCCACTGTAACTTATTCTTTTTTTCATTTCTCTTTAACTTTAGTCTTTGTTTATGTCAAGCCACAAACAAACGGCACATTAAAGCTTTAAGCTTAGTTCTAAACATAGATTAGCATAGCTGTAAGCAGATAAGAATTTGTACAAGCAGTCTGAAGACCAAAGTGAACTAATACACCCAGAGAAATCTAGCACGAATTGGCGAGACTGAAATCGGCTTTAATTTAGATTTTTTTCGTCTTGATTTTTTAAGACGAAAACTGATCGAATACGAGAAGACAATTGATCTCGACATGGAACTTGTGGGCGAGGGAAGTGCGGGGAGCCATAAGCAGAGAACGCGAACATTGTATTTGTATTTTGATAGTTAACATTTTATTTTATTTTTATTTTTTGATTGTTTTCCAGTATGGAATCGACGACTTGACGGTATCCGTGCCTTCGGTTGGATCGGTAAATTCAAAGATCTCCAAAGTGTCAACCTGGCTGTCGACGTCAACGACGGATAAATATATGTGATATCCGTTAAACAACGGCAGAACTGTTCTTAGTATAAAATAGGTAAAATCATTTGTATTTTCAGTTATAATAAATATAATTGAATAAAATTTAAATATCAGGATATTTTACATACATCCAAGATTATCTATTCTTGAAATCGAGACTTTTTATACTAACTTTCAAGCAGATCTATGCTTGAAATGAGACTATTCAATATTTATTTTAGAATTCGAGACTTTAAATGCTTACAACCAAGAAGATCTATGCTTGATATGAAGCCGATTTAATTTAAAACCAAGAATTTCAATCTCAAAAATTATTGCTCGATTTCAGTATTTTCGGCATGAATCCAAGAATATTCCGTCTTACCGTACTTTGACATCAAAACTGCTGTATATCAAGCACGATCGGCTTGGTTTTTTCTCTGAGTGTAAAGATCATTAAATCATAGCTCGCGCATTCGAAAAAATTCTTTCAGATGGACAGGAGTTGCCTTGGGCACGTCAGCCTCCCAAAAACACCCGAAACGTTACTTCAAATGAAAAATACAATAGATACAATAGAGCTAATGATTCATTCAAATGGGAATAATTGTTGTTACATGCATCCACAAAGCTCTTAGACTTGGCTCTGATTAAAAAATAATATGCTAATTGGTAATAGGTAGTAGCATAGCTGGTGGCTAATGTGTTGCAGTCCCAGATTTCGGTTCGCCGCCCTGGATACTCGTCGTAGCCATCTTCACGGATTTGTCTGTGGGCAGTACCGGCTCATGCTCCTCATCCGACTCGGTGGTCTCACGGATGAGATGCAGAGGCGTCAACAGGTCTCCTTCACATAGCGATTAAACACCTACGGCTTATAGACATAAACATGATGGCCAGCTACTGTTACGATTTAAATTTCGACCAGTTTGCCGCCCCGTTGGAATTAAATCATCTCCTCCGAAGAGGAGTCGATAAATCCCATGTATACCCGATGATGGGTATGGCTCTACGCACATCTTTGTTGCGATTGATCATAGGGTGCTTGGTCCAGCCAAAGGATTGCGGATTCGCCGGTGATGTGCTCTAAATTGCATTGATTGACATACTGGGGCAGCAGATTGATGTTCTTCTCAAATGTTCTGTGGAATTCTGATTAGCTGGCGTTTGCCAATCTAATTGGAACAATTCCAATTTCCTTTAAATGGCGATTAAGGAAATTTTCCAAAAGCATTTCATCCTCACTAGGCAAGATGTCAATTATTTCCATTATGTTATGTTATGTTATTTTCAATTTTATAGACAAATGTTCCAAATTTAATACCGAAATTCCAATTTTATTTAAAGTAAACAAAACACAGCTGATTGACGTTTGCGACTATTTGCGACTGTCGCACAATGTAAACACCTAAAAGGTCGTAGCCCCAAAAAAAGTCGTACGACCGCAGTGTTAATTTGGTATAAGCAAAATGATGTGTAAGCATATAATATTAATAAATATCAAGTTTGGGGGGGATAGCATTGAAAACAAATAAATCTTTATGCTCTGTACACCCAGTATATTAAGTTTGTGCAAAAGTATGTAACTGGGAGAAGGAATTATTTCCGACCATATAAAGTGTATATATTCTTGATCAGCATCAACAGCCGAGTCTGTCAGTAAATCTGCCTGTCCGTGTGTCCGTATGACCGAAGAGATCTCAGAGATGATATCAGATAGAGGTTTAACATGTATGAAATCAAGTGCATTTTCCATTTCCATTTTCCAAAATCATATCTCCCACAGTTTTCTAAATGGATGGTTCGAACATTCTTAAGATATTTAGTTATCAAGATTATTTATCGATTTGCCGAAGAAATGATACAGATGGGATGAACGATAGTCGAGTTATGATGAAAGCAAACAATTATTATTGGTAGCACCGGCCGCAACGTCGACGGGCAGCACTTCACAGACTTTATTGGTTTTTTTTCCACTTTGTATGGCTTCTAACTTAAATTGATCAGATATATACAATCTTTGGGGGTAAAGAGTATATTATAGTCGGGCTTGACCGACTTTTTTTCTTGTTTTTTTGTATAAAAAATGTAAAGTCATACGGGCGCCCCTTAATCCGTAGTTTTACCTATACGTATAAATCTGTAGGTCCGACTGACTGACTGACAGATTATCATCCCACAGCCAATACCGCTTACCCCAGAGATCTAAGATTTGGCATAGACCTTCGTTTAGTTATGCACATGAACACAGGTACCTGACTTTTGGCTTGCACATAAACCAGCTCACAAGGTCGCTGTATAGAAGAGCTGCTCAATTGAGATGGCAGCTTAATAGCAAAAAAAAATTGTCACTAAAGAACAAGCTACATATATGTATACAAGGCAATCATTGCACCCGGATGGAGTTCCGGCTGGAAGTATTTGGTATTGCAGCTACAACGCATCTACACAAGATCCGTGTCCTCTAAGCCAAAGTACTGCGCAGACTATCGGGAGCGCCCTGGTACATGTGCACGAGAAGGCTGGAACAGGAACAAAATGTTAAACAATCTGCGGACTTTACTTTGAGAGACTCAGAGGGTGTCCTTTCGGCTAGCAAGGTAACTACTTCGCAGAAGAAGGACAAATGGTGTCAGAGCCAGAAGAAGACTTTTAAGAATCTTCCCTTGGCAACTTCCAAGATGACTTATCTGAACTTGCCATAACATCTTTTCCTTAAGGGCCGCAACTTTTGTCATATATTTGGGGTCAGCATGAGCCATCTGCTAACATAATGCTTATATTTTAATGCTCAGTTAAGGGAAAGCTATTAAACATTTCGTCCCCTGAGTAACGGGTATGTCGAAGTCGGGCAGGGCCAACTGAAATATACTCTGTACCAGCAGTAGCAGCTTAAAGCAGCGCTGCTGCTAGTTTCAAGTGTAAATCGGGATTGGTTAAATCCAATTTCGACCTTGCAATAAAGGACGAAAAAGATTTTAAAAAAGTCAGAAATGTATTTCAAATATGCCGAATCGATTAATAATTTGTGCTTGAATCAAGAATTTTCGTACTTACCCTACCATTGATACCATTACTTAAGCATTATATGGAAATGTGTGTACCCAATATCCAAATTCAACTGTTATTATATTTCTACAAGTAGGCTTCGCTTTTCACAATTTTTCCAACAGATTTGCTAAAGCTTGTAAATTTCTTAGTCAAATGGTAGAGCTCATTGAGCAAACAACTGAATTTATATTTCTTATTATATTTATTTATTTTTTGTATAAATTTAACAATATCCTTTTCTTATCAAAATATATTTCCCTGACATTCTTTTTATTATTCTGTCTTTCCTGCTTATAATCATTACTTCATTAGGTATCGTATTCCAATGGTAGCAAACTATACCAACCCGGTAGGGTTTGCTGAAGGAAACCACACGTGCTGCAGTTTCAAAATATATATTATCAGTTTAGTTATCCATATGTCCTATTGGACATTCTTTTATTATTCTTTCTTTTCTGCCTATAGTCATCTCATCATAAGAAAATTATTGGCTGATTACTTACCAAGCGGATTATGTCTCGTATCGAGTAGTAGTAAGCCATACCAACCCGGTAGGGTTTGCTAAAGGAAACCACACGTGCTGCAGCTTCAAAATATATATTATCAGTTTAGTTATCCATATGTCCTATTGGACATTCTTTTATTCTTTCTTTTCTGCCTATAGTCATCTCATCATAAGAAAATTATTGGCTGATTACTTACCAAGCGGATTATGTCTCGTATCGAGTAGTAGTAAGCCATACCAACCCGGTAGGGTTTGCTAAAGGAAACCACACGTGCTGCAGCTTCAAAATATATATTATCAGTTTAGTTATCCATATGTCCTATAGGACATTCTTTTATTATTCTTTCTTTGCTGCCTATAATCATCTCATCATAAGAAAATTATTGGCTGATTACTTACCAAGCGGATTATGTCTCGTATCGAGTAGTAGTAAGCCATACCAACCCGGTAGGGTTTGCTAAAGGAAACCACACGTGCTGCAGCTTCAAAATATATATTATCAGTTTAGTTATCCATATGTCCTATAGGACATTCTTTTATTATTCTTTCTTTTCTGCCTATAATCATCTCATCATAAGAAAATTATTGGCTGATTACTTACCAAGCGGATTATGTCTCGTATCGAGTAGTAGTAAGCCATACCAACCTGGTAGGGTTTGCTAAAGGAAACCACACGTGCTGCAGTTTCAAAATATATATTATCAGTTTAGTTATCCATATGTCCTATAGGACATTCTTTTAGTATTCTTTCTTTTCTGCCTATAATCATCTCATCATAAGAAAATTATTGGCTGATTACTTACCAAGCGGATTATGTCTCGTATCGAGTAGTAGTAAGCCATACCAACCTGGTAGGGTTTGCTAAAGGAAACCACACGTGCTGCAGTTTCAAAATATATATTATCAGTTTAGTTATCCATATGTCCTATAGGACATTCTTTTATTATTCTTTCTTTTCTGCCTATAGTCATCTCATCATAAGAAAATTATTGGCTGATTACTTACCAAGCGGATTATGTCTCGTATCGAGTAGTAGTAAGCCATACCAACCCTGGTAGGGTTTGCTAAAGGAAACCACACGTGCTGCAGCTTCAAAATATATATTATCAGTTTAGTTATCCATATGTCCTATTGGACATTCTTTTATTATTCTTTCTTTTCTGCCTATAGTCATCTCATCATAAGAAAATTATTGGCTGATTACTTACCAAGCGGATTATGTCTCGTATCGAGTAGTAGTAAGCCATACCAACCTGGTAGGGTTTGCTAAAGGAAACCACACGTGCTGCAGTTTCAAAATATATATTATCAGTTTAGTTATCCATATGTCCTATAGGACATTCTTTTATTATTCTTTCTTTTCTGCCTATAATCATCTCATCATAAGAAAATTATTGGCTGATTACTTACCAAGCGGATTATGTCTCGTATCGAGTAGTAGTAAGCCATACCAACCTGGTAGGGTTTGCTAAAGGAAACCACACGTGCTGCAGTTTCAAAATATATATTATCAGTTTAGTTATCCATATGTCCTATTGGACATTCTTTTATTATTCTTTCTTTTCTGCCTATAGTCATCTCATCATAAGAAAATTATTGGCTGATTACTTACCAAGCGGATTATGTCTCGTATCGAGTAGTAGTAAGCCATACCAACCCGGTAGGGTTTGCTGAAGGAAACCACACGTGCTGCAGTTTCAAAATATATATTATCAGTTTAGTTATCCATATGTCCTATTGGACATTCTTTTATTATTCTTTCTTTTCTGCCTATAGTCATCTCATCATAAGAAAATTATTGGCTGATTACTTACCAAGCGGATTATGTCTCGTATCGAGTAGTAGTAAGCCATACCAACCCGGTAGGGTTTGCTAAAGGAAACCACACGTGCTGCAGTTTCAAAATATATATTATCAGTTTAGTTATCCATATGTCCTATTGGACATTCTTTTATTATTCTTTCTTTGCTGCCTATAATCATCTCATCATAAGAAAATTATTGGCTGATTACTTACCAAGCGGATTATGTCTCGTATCGAGTAGTAGTAAGCCATACCAACCCGGTATAGTTTGCTAAAGGAAACCACACGTGCTGAAGCTTCAAAATATATATTATCAGTTTAGTTATCCATATGTCCTATTGGACATTCTTTTATTATTCTTTCTTTTCTGCCTATAGTCATCTCATCATAAGAAAATTATTGGCTGATTACTTACCAAGCGGATTATGTCTCGTATCGAGTAGTAGTAAGCCATACCAACCCGGTAGGGTTTGCTGAAGGAAACCACACGTGCTGCAGCTTCAAAATATATATTATCAGTTTAGTTATCCATATGTCCTATAGGACATTCTTTTATTATTCTTTCTTTTCTGCCTATAGTCATCTCATCATAAGAAAATTATTGGCTGATTACTTACCAAGCGGATTATGTCACGTATCGAGTAGTAGTAAGCCATACCAACCCGGTAGGGTTTGCTAAAGGAAACCACACGTGCTGCAGCTTCAAAATATATATTATCAGTTTAGTTATCCATATGTCCTATTGGACATTCTTTTATTCTTTCTTTTCTGCCTATAGTCATCTCATCATAAGAAAATTATTGGCTGATTACTTACCAAGCGGATTATGTCTCGTATCGAGTAGTAGTAAGCCATACCAACCTGGTAGGGTTTGCTAAAGGAAACCACACGTGCTGCAGCTTCAAAATATATATTATCAGTTTAGTTATCCATATGTCCTATGGGACATTCTTTTATTATTCTTTCTTTGCTGCCTATAATCATCTCATCATAAGAAAATTATTGGCTGATTACTTACCAAGCGGATTATGTCTCGTATCGAGTAGTAGTAAGCCATACCAACCCGGTATAGTTTGCTAAAGGAAACCACACGTGCTGCAGCTTCGACTTACGCCACTGAACAAAAGCCAAATCCAAATGAAAATCAGAAATTATGAAGCGACGACGCACAGTGGTCCAGCCGCGCCCCGCCTTGGACAAAACCCTAATTTCATTTGTGTTAAAAAGTTAAAGCTTTTTTTATTTAAATCGACAGTTTAAATACACAAATTAAGGTAGCCAAAATATTGCTTTGATATGTTCACGAATATAAATGTTACAGCCACCTAAACTTAATCAATTTTTCGCAAATGCATAAATGTTGGTTTATTAATTAAGTTAGGCTAGGCATTTTGAAGCTGTTAATTTTTTTTTGTCATTTTATAAATATATATCATTTTAAAAACGAAGTTGTAGTTTGCGAACACAGGTAACTATTTTACACCTATTTTTAAACTTTCCGCTGGCAAAAGTGGTCTTCAAAAGTCTTCAAAAAATGTATTGGTTCATTTTACAGTTTAATATGTCCCCTTTAAGAAAAATATCATTAGCCAACACCGATCGAGGCCCAACTCGAGAAAAAGTGATTTATGTGAAAACAGTCAAGGTTTATTTGTGTACGCCTTAGGCCGTTCACACACGTCTCGTATCGTCATTGGAACCTATGCAACGTGATGTTCGAGAGGTATACGAATCGATTTCGCAAGGGAAGAACCGCTCACGACTCGTCCGCTCTGTGTTATCGTCGTAACATGCATGCTGCATAACGAATATCTTTATTTTTATATTTTTCTTGAAAATGTATAAAAAAATTTAATTTTGTGTGGCAGCTATATCTAAATGATGTCCTATTGGCTTTTAACTTGGTAGAAATATGACAACAACTTAACAAATTATTTAAAACCTAATTTACACAAATAAAAAAAATGATTTTGAAAAATATTTTAAAAGAATTCGAAGTTTTCTATTAAAAGTATAAAAAAAATCTATATCTAAATGACGTCTGATTGGCTCGAAACTTGGCAGAAATCTGGAAACAACTAAAAAAATTAGTTTGATAAAAATTTGAAACCCCACATTAATTTTTGCGGGTTTCAGGTGCAATAAAGGTAACACCAGGTGTGAAAATTTTATTAATATAAGAAATGTACCTAAACCTTGACCGATTAAATTGTAGTTTTAAAAAAAGCAGCTGAGCATTACCTTATATAGATTCTGACCAAAATTCAGCACCCTAGCCTTATTAATATGGCTTACAGGTGCTTGAAAGGGAACATATTTTACAAAATTTTGAGCACTTTGGTGCTCTTTAGCTCCGGAACTACTTAATCAGTTTTAATAAACTCTTAACTAATAACCCCTTGAACAATTTTTAATCAAACAAAACATGTGTAATGTATTCAAAATATTGAGCGGTTCAAAAGTTACACAATTTTGTCCAAGGCAAAACGATTCTGGACCACTTTGCGTCGTTCCAACCGTGTTTTTTCAGTCCAAGGGCCCCGAGTTCAAATCCCCCCAGAGCACAGTGTGTCGTCTATTTTATGATGTTTTTGTACTTATACGGTCGAACTATAAAAAACAAGAAAGAAAGTCGGTCAAGCCCGACTATAACATACTCTGTACCCTTAACGTCGCAGCTCGCATTTGCTCACGAGTTATACGCGCTCATCTCAAAGTTTCACTCTCTCTCTCTCTCTCTAAGATTACCGTTCAATAGAATGCTGTGGCGATGGGTGGGGGGGTGGTGGGTGTTTACTGGCGGTTTTTTGCTCATAACTTGAGTATCCTTCATCCGATCTTTATCATTCCTTCAGCAAATCGATAAATAATTTTGTTTACAAGGTATCTCTAGAAGGTACAAGCGATCTATCTTCAAAACTGTAGGAGATATGACGTTTTATCCAAATTGCGGTGGCGGGAGGGGGCGTGGCAAAAATTGAAAATAAACTTGATCTGCCTGTAAGTATAAGAAATATATGCCCCATACATGTCAAACCTCTATCTCTTACCATCTCTGAGATCTCTTCGTTCATACGGACGGACGGACGGACGGACGGACGGACAGACGGACGGACGGACAGACGGACATGGCTATATCGAATCGGCTGTTGATGCTGATCAAGAATATATATACTTTATAGGGTCGGAAACGATTCCTTCTCCCTGTTACATACTTTTGCACAAACTTAATATACTCTATGTACCTTCGGTACAGAGTATAAAAATTGTTCCAGAGGCAGGTCGGACATGCACCGTTCGTTAGTTAGGGACACTTAAAAATTAGAGATAAATTTTCCATGTAATATTTTATTTATTAAAACGACCTTTAATTTCGCCTCAAGCACAAATCGAAGCAATCCAAAACTATACACTTTCTATCCCACTCTTTAAAAAAAAAAAAGAAAAAAACGTTAAAAAAAAAATTTTGATGCAAAATCACCTAAATATATCAGCACAATAATTCAAAATAAGAACATTATGGCGAATATACGTTTTTATTTTCAGTTTAATCAATTAAAGTTGCACCTTATTTCCGACATAGTCATCTACATTTTCAAGCAAAAACATTTCTAATTTTAAATGTCCCGTTACTTGTGAGTTCGCAATTCTTGGTTTTTTTTTGCATTTTCGAAATAGTGGGACACTTTGGTAAAACATATGTGAAAATATATTTTTTCTGAGAACATTTCTTTTCCTTTTTCATCGTCTAGATTGCTAAAACAACACACTGTGCAGAGTAAGTAAAAAAAAAACGAGAAGGCCAAGCTAACTTCGTCTGTGCCGAAGTTTTTATACCCTTGCAAAAGCTGTTTTTGAAATGACAGAGTTTAAGAATGCTTGGATAAAAATCAAAAACTTTTGTAACTAAAATCCATTTTCCGTCAGATGAACATCTGATTTCGACCAAATTTCGCGAATCTTTATGAAAACATATCAAATTAACAATCGCCAAGTTTAAGAACGATAAAATTGAAAACAAAAAAATTTTTCTCACTAAGACTCATTTTCCGACCGATAAGTCCTATGGCAGCCTGAAGATATAGTCATCTGATTTCGACCAAATTTTTCAAATTAGTTTGAAAGCGTTTAATATTAATAATCACCGACATTAAGAACGATTTACTTGAAAAAAAATATTTTTTTTTCACTAAGACCCATTTTCCGACCGATCGGTCCTATGGCAGCTATAAGATATAGTCATCCAATTTTGACCAAAGTTAGCAAATCTGTTTGAAAGCATATAATATTAATAAGGGACGGGAAATGACCGTGTTTGGGAACGCTAACATTAAGAACAACAAAGTTTTTCTCACTATAAGCTATAAGATACAGTCATCCGATCCGGTCGGTTCCGACATATTAGCAGCGTGCAGTAAAAAGAAGACTGAGAGACTAGTTTGCGTAGAAACAGACGGACAGACAGACAGACGGACGGACAAAGCTCAATCGACTCAGCTCGTCGCCCTGATCAAGAATATATATAGTTTATGGGGTCGGAAATGAATATTTCTATGCGTTGCAAACTTCTGGGCAAAATTATAATACCCTTTGCAAGGGTATAAAAAATAAAATTGTTTGATGTGATATTTTTCAGAACCAAACTTGGTGGGTGTGGGTGTGGGTTGGTGGTCCTCTTCTGCTCTGAGATGATGCATAGCGAAATAATTGAGCTGTTAAGAGAGCCTATAAACAAAAATCAAAAGTACAGATATTTTTTTTGTGTAAATGAAAATGTAAGATTTCTACACGTTTTGGCCGGGATTTTCAACCCACAAAGATTATCATCTAGCTTTTCTGCACGCCGCGTTTAGTTTTCTCATTTCAACACGTGGCATGTATCTTTTCTACATGCTGCATTTAGAAATGAGAAAACTAAGCGCGTCATGCAGAAAAGCTACATGCCACGTGTTAAAATGAGAAAACTAAGCGCGTCATGCAGAAAAGCTACACAAAAGTAAAGGGTTGAATATCCCGGTCAAAACGTGTAGAAATTCTAAATTTTCGTGTAGATTTTGAATATTTTTTTTCTCTGTGTATGTGTGGTGAAATTCGCGGCACAAAATTGCAATAAAAGCCTTTCTTGATTTTAAAAGATTGAGCTCTAATATCGATATACTCAAATGGTGGGAAGAAAATTACTATAAATACCCAGAACAGGATACATTTTCGAAAGTAGTATTGGCAGTTCCTTGTACACAAATACATAAGTGTCGAGTGACTATTTTTTTGTTTGTTTGTTTGTTTAATTATTTCCCAATACAACAAGAGCTTGTCTTGATAATTATAGTATTGGTCACAAAATGTAATTCGGGGAGGTTGATAAAAATAAAATGTATCCTAGCTTAATAACTAATAAGGTAGATATCAATTAAATTTATGTTTACAGTGCAGCTTATTTTTAATAATAGTAATATAATAAGATCATTTTAAACGATTTTTAAGATAGGCGGTAAGGTTGGTTTTGAAGAGAGTTCCTAATAGTTTTAAGATGGTGTGGAAGCTGGTTCCAACAGCGAGCAGCAAGGACAGAGAAATGTTTTTCTGAACTGGCCAGGTTTAATCTTGGGTAAATTAAATTATTAGTTCTCGCGGATGAGGCGAATTCTAATTTTTCATATAAATACTGAGGCTCACGTGTAACAATGATTTTATGGACAAAAATTTAAGTTCTAAGTTTAATCCAGAAATCAAGAGACGGGCCGAATATTTGGTTGGCAAATGTGGTTATATGCTCCGAGGGCTTACGGTCAAGGACATATCTTGCAATAGAGTTGAAAGTTACACGGAGTCGTTGCATACTATTGGCGTCACAATTAGCAAAAATTTCTATACCGTAGAATAACATTGGGACTGAACACGATCTTGCTATGAGCATTTTAATGTTCTATTTTCTAGCGTAAAATTAATAATGTATCGATTAAAAAACAAATTGGACGGAAAAACTTTATACTCAATCCAATCATATGTAATTTTCTTTTAACTTAAATTGTATATTTAGCCGGGTTGAAACCGGAATTGGAAACCGGTTTTGTGACTGGAGCAATAATTGCTAAGTATTTACTTGTAGCACCAAGAATTTTTGTCAAATAACTTTAAATCTAACCGAAACGCTTATTTTGTAACCGAATCGCAACAGGACCGAAATAAAAACAGATAACCGTAACCGATACAATTTGATTTTTATAACCGTAACCTTAACCAAAACCGATATTTGTTTCGATTTTAATCCCTGTTTAAAACTTTACTTTACCATTACAATTACAATAATTTGTTGTTAATTGTAGTAATTTCGCTTGCAAAGTTTTTATTACATACCAAATTTAAAAAAAATGTAATTACCTGTATTATTGTGGGTGAAAAATACAAATTTTAACATGGAGAAGAGTGATATGTAATGTAAATAGATTGATAAATCTAATGTGTTACATGTAGTACCTATGTATTCACCAACTGCTGTTTTATACTAAAAAATGTGTATTTCATATATTTATAAGCCATTTGTTTAACATTTGGTACACAGAAAAAAAAATGCCGGGAATTTTTAAAGTCTAAAAAGTATGATTTGATCCCGTAGTAGGAATAAATTTTTAAGTACGAGTGGGCATGTATCATTCCGAAAAGGATTGTTTTATGTACGATTAGTACGTAACAACCAATTGAGAGAGTGAGAGAGCGAACAAACTGAGAGCTAAAGCAAATTTCATCTCTTTGTTTCTCACGTCGTTGTTTGATCTCCTTTTTGCTTTCAGCATTGACCGCTTTTCGGCTTGCCTGCATTCTTTGTGTGACGCTTGCTAGAAGCAGTTCAAGAAACAAAAGTGTGAAGTGAAAGTGAAAAAGTTAACAAATTGGAAAAACTGAAAAAAAAGGTGAAATGGCCGATGAATCATTAAAACTATGGTGCGAAAGCAACAGCCTGCACCATTTTGTGGCAGGTAAGTGTAAAGTGTATTCTGTAAAGTGTTGCAATCGCTGTGTGTATATGTTAGCGGGTAAGAAAGCGCATTACTCAAATTGTTTCTGTTTTGTGACTATGTGTACATGCAAACGTTAGTTTGGTGTTTAATGCGTTCTTCTAATTTTCGGCTTGGGTGTGAAGACATACATATGTACATACATATGTAAAACTCGGTGTCGAAGGAATGCTTTGCCTGCCTTAAACTCACATATGTATGTATGTGTGTGTATGCAAAATGCGCGCTTTACTTACTGCATTTACATACAGTATGTCAATAAAGTGTTTTGACACAGAAGAAATATAATTTTTCACTTATTTTGCAACAAAAGGGTCCTATATATGGTAAATCAAAATAAGAACAAATATTACAGTTTATAAGAAGCCCATTTTTTTTGCAAAATAAGTGAAAAATGTTAATATTTTTTCTATGTCAAAACACTTTTGACATGCTGTATGTATCCACATACAGTGTATCACAGTTTATTTGAATAAATTGTTTTTCATTAAAAGATTTTGTTGAAATAAGCTGTAAGCCACTGTAAGCGTCTTTGGCTTTATTCCAGTGTTTAAATGTTCCCTAACATTATTTCCATTATTTACAGATGCGAGTATTAAGTTTGAGCACTTAAAGCTCATAACAGCGGAAGACCTTCGAGAAGCGATCCCTGCTTTAGGCCCTCGTATGGACTTTAGGCAGATGCTGTTCTTGTGGAGACAAACTGAAGTGAGTACATTTTTATATGTGTATGAAAATGGCAGGCTTCTGTATGTTGCCATTCCGCATGTAAAAATTTGAAATGAGCCATATTTCCCACAATTTCGTAGATAAATTGTTCGGAACTTCTAGACATTTATAGTTATCTAATCTATTTATCTAGACATTTATAGTTATCTGCATTATTTATTAATTTAATCTTACAATTTTTTTTTACTTGCAGCTTGCCAATGAAGATGAATCAATTTCTGCCCAATCAAAAGTGGATAACTGGCTAAGCGAGAACGAGTATTATAGCGCAAAATATTTATATAATTAATATTCATTACACAAATATTTTATTTTATTAAATGCGAAAACAATATCTATATTGCCTGTAATAAAATATCGAAAAATATATTAATTTAAAAAAAATATCAATCTCTACCGAACTAGAATATTATCTCGTATGGAACACAGTTGAGTTCGAAAATGGGGCACAAATCTATCTCTATCGAATTAGAATACTATCTCGTATGGAACAAATTTAAGTACGGATATCGGGCACAAATCTTTTTCTACCGAACTAGAATATTATCTCTTATGGGACTAAGTTATGTTCGAAAAGAAGGATGAGTTTAAGTTCGGCCAGGCTAAAACCGGGATCAAAATTTAAAAAATTATCCGTACTTAAATTGTTCCTGTCGGGAATGATGTATGCCATTCCAGGATCAACCCATTTTTATTACCATTTCGGCATGAATTGATCCCGGAAATCCCGGATTTTTTTTTCAGTGTAGTCGTCAAAAATTAATTTAATTGGTCCGCCAAACACAGAAGTTTTTTTGGCTGTACATGTCATTGGTTGGACAAGAATTATAAAAGAAAATCAGTAGCACTTGCTTGTAAACGATTTTCAGGGGATCATACTCATGAGTCATGACCGCATTTGTACCAACCACACAGGCTTTAACTTGAATATTTTAAAGATTTTTGCCACCGTAACAGATAATGTTTCAAATTTTGTTAAAGCTTTTGAGGAATACGGCATTGATAGACGAAAAAAGGATAATCGAAATGAGTATAAAGACGATTGTGATTCCGATGAGCATGCTGAGCCAGTTGAACTGGAAAACAATATTTTGCCGAAACATGTCAGGTGTGCTAGTCATACTCTTAATTTATTGGCCGCATTATTATTGACTTCATATAAATCGTTGGAAGACATAAACCATTGATTAAGAGGCACACGCAGGTGCGCGAGTATAAGTTTATCTTTTTATTAATGGCACTAGGCAACAAGGTCCAGTATATTGAAGGGTTGGTGGTGATTCTAAATGATTTTCAGAAATGGTCCATCACGTCGAGATTTTTAGTAATTTGAGCTTAAAGTGGCAAAAAGTTTTAAAGTTAAGAATAAGTTATTTACGACAACTTTAAGCTCAAATTACTAAGAATCTCGACGTGATGGACCATTTCTGAAAACAGATTCGTGTTCAGCACATGATAATCAATCCGGTTCGAACCCGGAATTCCGGCTTTTTTCTTACTGTAAATCAAACCCTGAACCGAACCACGAGGCCGAAAATAGATGAAACCGAACTGGTTCGGTTAAAAAAAAAAATTATACACAATATATTGGGTAAAACGTGGATCGAATCAAGGTTCGAACCAAAACCAAAGCCGAAAAACCTCGAACCTCAAATTTCCGAACCCGCCAACCGGAGGTTTCGAAATTTTTTTTGGGTTTGCAGCCCTGATTTTTAATAAATGCAACACTTTCTGGCGTAAATTCAGTTATCATATCAGTATTGGGAGGCGCCTTAATCACGCCCATGGTCACACGGTGGAACTCAATGTATGACGCCATTTGTCGTATTCTCCAATATAAATCGAAACTTGCAGAACTTTGTGAAAAATTAATCATGATTAATAATAGTTTTTTCCAGGGGGGCATCCAATATTTGGAAGAATATCAAATTCGTATGACGCCAATAGCTGAAACAATTGATTTTGTACAAAAGTAAATTAACATTTTGTAGGGTTTCTCATTCCGATCATCTCATTAGAAATCGAATCTTAATCAATCGGGCACATATAATATATAAAATATACCCCATCGCTAACATCGTCAACACCAGTGGAACGGCTCTTTTCATTCACAAGCATTACACGGTGACACATTTTTTAACTTAAAAGGTTGATAGCGTTGAGACCAAAAAATTCTGAAAGAGTGTGATGGTAGTATAAAAACCCTGTCTTGGTTTGGTCTGATTAGCTGCCGTTTTCTTTTTATTGCCGTTATTTATTTTATTCTTTGAACTTTTCAGCTTAAGAGTAGGACTAACGATTCCATATCTCGTGAATTTTGCTTTTGAATCTTTAGCAAAGTTGTTGCTCTTGGCTTGGCCTACAAAACATTTCTTTGCAGCAAATCAAAAAAATTATATCTTCTTTCTCAAAATTACAAAAGTTGCCCAAAAAAGCCAAGTTTTTACCACTTTTCTACAGTTTTTCAACTTCATCTTGAAACCTGTTTCAAATTTGGACAAGTAACACAGCACAAAGTTGTAGCTTAGACTAAAATAAACAAACCGTTAGAACAAACCAACTTCAATAGACCCACATGCACGTACAACTGTCATAAAAGCTCGAAAAAACGAACATTTTCGGTAAAAAAGTAAAAATATTAAATTTTTTATTTACAATTCTTAAGTTATGTTTTTTTACGATTTTCTTGATGTAATACAAATCAATCGAAATTTTTGATTGTGTCGGCCAATTAGTACCAAAAATTGTCATTTTGCGAGTTTTGGTTTCAATTCTACATACCTCGGTATTTTCAAATTCGAGTACCTTTTACCTTACCTAGGTCTTAATTTTCATTTACCTTGTCAATAGGTAAGGTACTAGGTACTTTTCGTACGTGATTTTTTTTCGGGATCGGGTTTCAGGATCCTGTTTGTGGCTTTCGCTAGACGTCCGGTAAACATTCCCTGTGCAAAAACTATAGGATCCATGCTAGACAAGAGGAAGGCGGATTATTAGCCGTGCTCTCATTTACACTTTCGCAAACATTTTGGGATTTTTAGACCAATTTTTAACTGACTACCGAAAAGTGAAAACAAGAGCACGGATGCTTAAAAAAATATCGCCGGTATTTTTCAAAATACTCATTTTATTTGTTCGACTGCCGATATCTGGAGTTGCAATAACAAAAGCTACTTTGGTATAACTGGCCACTATATAGATAGCAATCTACATCGTCATTCTCTCAGCTGAAGTTCATAGCAAATACGGACCTACAAATACCATTATATTATCAGTTACAGATAATTCATCCGACTTTGTAAAGCATTTATAGTGTACAGTATTTAGAAGAGTCCGACTTAAAGGTAATTAACCTGGATAGTTCAGGTGTTGCTGAAATTATTTTGCCAAATCACTTTGGATGTGCATCACACACTTTGAACTTAGTTGTCACGAAAGATGCTGCACAGGTTCTACAATTCTTCCTTAACGAAAGCAACGGTAATTTGGAATGCTGATAACAGGTCCACAGTAACAGCAGATGAAGTTAGGAAAAAAAGTTTTAAAACGATTTTCTTTAATTGAAAACTTGACTTCGAGCGAGACGTAGACAACTGTTTTGTCCACTATGATACTTCCAAAATTTAAATTGAACTATATTAAAACTAAATTGTAAAGTGTTTGAAAGATTGGCTTGTTGAAGAAATTATGAAAAATTTAGAAACTGTTGTCAATGAGAGTTTAAATATAAAGGATTCTGAAGACTTTTAAGAAACAGACAAGGTGACAAAATATTCGAAGATGTTGTTATGGTATATATAATATAATAGACATTTTAATAAAAAACTAGGAAAGTTGTAAAATTGACTCTTCGACCGATCGTTCCTATGGCAGCTACAAGAAGTAGTCATCCGTTCCGGGCGGTTTCGACATATTTGCAGCGTGCAGTCAAAAGAAGGCTCTGTGCAAAATTTCAGCTCGATAGCTACAAAACTGAGGGACTAGTTTGCGTAGAAACAGACAGACGGACAGACAGACGGACGGACAAAGCTCAATCGACTCAGCTCGTCCCCCTGATCAAGAATATATATAGTTTATGGGGTCGGAAATGAATATTTCTATGCGTTGCAAACTCCTGGGCAAAATCATAATACCCTTTGCAAGGGTATAAACATCATATAAAATCACATTCCATTTTTTTTACCATTCTTTTAAAACTAAAAGTACCTTTTTTGTACCTTTACCTTTACCTAGGTACTGGAAAATCCGTATACCTTTTACCTTACCTAGGTATATTTTTTGACATTTTCCTTGTACTTTACCTAGGTAAGAAAACTGGGTACCTTTCCAATCACTGCCCGTAACTATACGAAGGACCTATCGAATGAAGTTGGTATGTTCCAAGCTAGTTTTTGTCCTGCATTGCTTAGTCAAATTCGTTGCAGTTTTCCAGACGAAGTGGAAAAATAGTACAAAATGAGGGGAAACATGATGGTTTTTTTGACAATTTTGTAATTTTGAGTATAAAGATGTGACTTTTTTGACTTGCTACTTAAGAATGTTTTGTAAGCCAAGCCAATAGCAACGACTTCATATAAGACGTCAAAGCGAAAATCCAAATAGTTTACCAGATATGGAGTTGCGAATCCCAATCAAAAGCTGAAAACTTCAAAGTGCAATAAAAAGAAAACGGCAGCTAACCAGACAAAACCCAGCGAAAGTTTTTGTATCATATATATATCATACCCTTTCAGAATTTTTTGGTCCCGACTCGATCAACATTTTAGTGTTGCACAGTGTTATCAATGGGTGTGTTCGGCAGAATAACTGATCCCTGAGCAGGTATCAGAAAAAAATGATGCATCGATTAGTTTCTGCTGTTGGAGTGAGCAGTATCACTTTAAAGTAGCAAACTATTTCTTTGATACATGCTCCTGTATCATGATACCTCAAATTGACTATTATAATGCCGCATCACAAGAGTTCAGGCGGAAGATTATTGCAAATTTATAGTTGATCAGGGAGCAAGTTGTTCTGCTGAACACGGCCAATGACTCGCGGAGACAATCACTTTCTAACTTTCACATGAAAAATTAGTTTTGTTGAGTGCTAATTCATTGTATTTACAAGATTTATAAACCTAACCTAATTTATAAACCATATCAATAAATAAACAACTATTTTCATTGCATTTGTTCTTCTTTATGTCTAAATTTTTATTTTTTTACCCTATTCTTACAATTTGTTATGTAATTAAAACTTGCAAGCTAAATTACTACAATTATTTCAATTACATAAAAATTGACTTAATTAAAATATTTATTGAAATAATTGTAATTGTAACTAAATTTTTAATTACGAAATAATTATTATTATAATGGCAATTAAAGTTTTAGGTATACAAAAATTGTAATGGTAATTGTAATTTCGATTTACTCTGAAAATTACCGGAATTGTGTAAAAAATACGAGAATAAACCGAAGGCCCCAATTTTCGGTATTAAAAATATACATTTTGGTCACACTGAAAGATATCAAAGAAAGATATCGGTTTTGCATATCGGAACTAGTTCAATTCAAACAATAAATGTGCTTTGGCCACACTGCCGACATTTGGAACGTTTTTTTTTGCCAGCTGGTCCACGTGAAAGTTAAGAAAGCCGGACCACAGCACACTTAAAGTACGAATTTCGAAAGTTTACCTGAGAATTGTTATTCAAATTTTCTAATTTCCCACACCCACACAGCATGTCAAAGGCCAGGGGCAAGAAAAAAGAACGCTTCGACGATGATGAGGAGCAGCAGCAGCCCGAGAAGAGCAAGGCGTCGGCGGGTAAGGCAGGCAAGAAAGGCAAAGGTAAACGTGGCGGCGGCGGTGGCGAATCCAGCGATGAGGAACCACAGAAGGTGATTAGCAACCAGGCGGCGGAGGCTGATGATTTGGAAAGTGTCACCTCCTCCAATCCCGGCAAGCAGCAGTCAAAGAAATCAGGCAAGAAGGGTAAAAAGGGCAAACGAAATGATGATTGGAGTGATGATGAGGAGGAGACGAAGCCAGCTAAGTTGATTCCAGCTGACTCCGATGATGCAGAGGAGCTGGAAGAGGAGCAGGTCAAGAAGCCACAGCAACAAAGCAAAAAGAATAAAAAGAACAAAAAGAAGGCAGAGTCGCTGGGCTTTAGTGAGGATGAGGAGCTGGCCAAGGAGCTAAAGGAACTGGAGCAGGAAGAGGAGGAGGAGGAACTGATGCCAGAGATAGCCAAGAAGTCCAAAAAGAAGCAGCAAAAGAAAAACAAATTTGAATTGAGCGATGCAGAAGATGAGGAGAAGGAGGAAATCCAAGTGGAAGTGGAAGTGGAAGAGGAGATAGAGCAAGACAAGGAAGAGCTTGCTTTGAGTGAAAAAGTGGCTGCCATACAGCTGGAGCAGCAGGAAACTGAAACTCCATCCCCTACCGAACCTGAACCTGAACCTGATTCCTTAGCTGAACCCGACTCGGAATCCAAGGAAAAGAAACTCACGCACAAGGAGAAAAAGAAGCAAAAGAAGCAACTAGAATACGAACGCCAAATGGAATTGATGACAAAAAAGGGCGGTTCGGGTCACTCAGATCTGGACAATAACTTCACCATGTCGCAGGTGCAAAAGAGTGCTGGCCAGCAGGCGGCCTTGGAGCATGCAGTGGATATCAAAATTGAGAATTTCACCATCTCTGCCAAAGGTAAGAAGTCATCACTTGGCCAATTGCACCATATCTTTTTAACCCATCTCCCACTCTTTCACAGGCAACGACCTCTTTGTGAATGCCAATCTGCTGATTGCCCATGGACGTCGCTATGGTCTGGTGGGACCCAATGGACATGGCAAGACCACCCTGTTGCGGCACATAGCCACGCGTGCCTTTGCCATTCCACCCAACATTGATGTGCTGCTGTGCGAACAGGAAGTGGTGGCCACTGACAAGACGGCCATTGATACCATCTTGGAGGCCGATGTCAGACGCACTGAAATGTTACGCAAAAGCGAAGAACTGGAGCGACAGTTCGCTGCCGGTGACCTGACCGTGCAGGAAGAGCTGAACGATACATTTACCGAGCTCAAGGCCATTGGAGCCTACTCCGCCGAGGCCCGGGCGCGCCGTATCTTGGCCGGCTTGGGTTTCAGCAAGGAAATGCAGGATCGTCCCACCAACAAGTTCTCTGGCGGTTGGCGCATGCGCGTCTCCCTGGCCAGGGCTTTGTATCTGGAGCCCACGCTCCTGATGCTCGACGAGCCCACAAATCATTTGGATCTGAACGCTGTCATTTGGCTGGATAACTACCTGCAGGGCTGGAAGAAGACCCTGCTTATCGTCTCCCACGATCAAAGTTTCCTCGACAATGTCTGCAACGAGATAATCCATTTGGACCAGAAGAAGTTGCAATACTACAAGGGCAACTACTCTATGTTCAAGAAGATGTATGTGCAGAAGCGGCGCGAAATGATCAAGGAGTATGAGAAGCAGGAGAAGCGACTGCGGGAACTCAAGGCGCACGGACAGTCCAAGAAGGCGGCAGAGAAGAAGCAGAAGGAGTCACTGACTCGCAAGCAGGAAAAGAACAAGACCAAGCAACAGAAGCAGGACGAGGACGAGGGTCCGCAGGAGCTGCTGGCCCGACCCAAGGAGTATATAGTCAAGTTCCGCTTCCCGGAGCCCTCGCAACTGCAGCCGCCCATCCTGGGTGTACACAATGTGACCTTTGCTTTTCAGAACCAAAAGCCGCTCTTTATTAACGCCGACTTTGGCATTGATCTGACCAGCCGTGTGGCCATAGTGGGCCCCAATGGTGTGGGCAAGTCTACCTTCCTCAAACTGTTGCTGGGCGAGCTGGAGCCACAGCAGGGTGAGCAGCGGAAGAACCATCGCCTTCATGTGGGCCGTTTCGATCAGCATTCGGGTGAGCATCTAACCGCCGAGGAGTCTGCGGCTGAGTATCTACAGCGCCTCTTCAATCTGCCGCACGAGAAAGCGCGCAAAGCCTTGGGCTCATTCGGTCTGGTCAGCCATGCCCATACCATTAAGATGAAGGATCTATCTGGTGGCCAGAAGGCACGCGTTGCCCTGGCGGAGCTGTGCCTTAGCGCCCCCGATGTGCTCATATTGGATGAGCCTACCAATAATCTGGATATTGAGTCTATCGATGCCTTGGCCGAGGCCATCAATGAGTATGAGGGCGGTGTCATTATTGTCTCCCACGACGAGCGCCTCATCCGTGAGACCGGCTGCACGCTATATGTGATCGAGGATCAGACCATTAACGAGATTGATGGCGAGTTTGATGACTATCGCAAGGAGGTGCTCGATTCGTTGGGCGAGGTGGTCAACAATCCCAGCGTGGTGGCCAATGCAGCCGTGCTGCAATAAACTAAGATGAATCTATGTTGAGAGCTCCCCCCTCTTTTGATATAACCATGTACACAACAATAATGGATAAATGTAAAAAGTGCTAATTAAAAAATTAACTCGGGATTTTACAAAGATTTGTTTTCAAATTTAAGGAAAATCCAATTAATGAAATGGAGACTTGAATGACTCAACTCGACCCACAAGATTTTATTTTTTGCCTGTGGAATCCACAAAGGACCCAAGAAAACAGAATCTGTTAAACTTTTTAGTCTGAATCTATTTGATCATAGGAGGAGAGAAACTTTTTCACGTCCAAGAAGAGCAGTTTGTAAAAGGCAATCGCTCAGTGTTTTTTTTTTATTTTAATGTATGCAGGCAGTCTACTGATAGCATTGCATATTTCTCTCGCACTAGAGAGAAATGAGTACGAGGAAGCATATCCGACCATACAAAGTATATAGATTCTTGATCACCATGACGAGCTGAGTTGATATAGCCATGTCCGTCTGTCCGTCCGTCCGTCTGTTTCTATGCTATCCCCTCCGACAGTTTTAAAGCTATCTTAACCAAACTTTGCCCGATGCCTTTTGGTACAAATACGCTACACATTTGTCAGATCCGGCCGGATCGAATGACTATAGCATATAGCTGCCATAGGAACCATCGGTCGAAAAAGTAGTTTTAGTGAGAAAAACTTTTTTTTTGTTCGACGCAAACGTCTCCAATCTTCGTATTTCTAAGTTTTCCATGCTTTTACATAATTCCACCAAGTTTTATGAAAATCGGACAACTATAAAGTATAGCTGCCCTACAAAAGATATATCTGAGAAAAAGTATTAGTAGGAAAAACTTTTTTGTTTTCAATGCTATCGCTCTCAAACTTGTCACTAATCAATATTATATGCTACTACACATATCTGCTAAGGTTGATCCAAATCGGATGACTATTTCATATGGCTGCCATAGGAACTATCGGTCGAAAAGTAGTTCTAGTGAGAAAAACCTTTTTGTTTTCAATGGTAGCGTCGTTATACCTTCCAGTTGTGAATATAACAAAATGGCAAGCAAATGCTCAAAGTAGTGGTGCCATCAAGCTACAAGGGTATATAAACTTCGATCGAGCCGAAGCTAGCTTCCCTCTATTTTTATATAAAAAATTTTGTAATACAAAAATTTATCTCGATTTTCCAGCTGAAAAATGTTTAAAATTATTTTTTTGGGTTTATCTAGCATAAGGTAGGTAGTAGGTAGGTAGTTCCGGCTGGCTCCTTGTAGGGGCCACACATAGACCTTACGGTCCTTAGTGAGGCCGGGTGGTTTTGTGGGTGCCATTAGAAATCCAAGAGGATCTTTGACGTTTTGGCAAATGCCAATAGTTGTTTGGGAGACTTCCTTGCCGCCTCTTTAAGAGAGGTGAGACTTGGGGAGTGCAGATGTCTTAATCTTGTCTTAGCGATCGCTGGGCAGCTGCAGATGAGGTGTTCCAGAGTTTCAACGACTCCAGGTTCCTTACATTTCCTGCAGATGTCCGTTGTCGTGATGCCTAGCTTTTTCGCGTGAGCAGCTGCTAGGCAGTGACCAGTTAGTACGCCTATAAGCAGTCTACAGTCTCTTTTTTGGAGCTGTAGCATATAGTGCGTGAGTTTTTTGTCTCTTGTCTTTAGCATAAAAACGAAGAAGTTTTTGATATGCGCGAAGTTGAATCCATGATATCAGATATTGATTATTTTATATTTCTGACTTAATTAAATCTAAAAAGTGTTTTTTTTTCAGAGTTTTTTTTCCTAAATTCTTCTTTTTGAATTTGGTTAAATAAATTGAAAAGTAAAACTCACTTATTGAATAATAAAAAAAAATTGTAAAATAAGCATTATTATTCAATTTTCGATAAAAAAAAAGAATTATTTTTTGAATAATTAAATAAAAATTAAAAGTTAACAATTAACTATGAAGTAAATAATAAAAATAGAAAAATAACTCTTAAGTTGTAATTTATATCATAAAACTCATGAGGCTAGCGGTCCCTGCTAAAATCTATCTATTTAAATGACTTTTTAGTATCCACTCTTTGGTTTTCCAATAATTACTTTGTTATTTTCAACCTACAAGAAATTTACATAGTAAATATTGTGCAAAAAAAGTCGAAAATTTGTATAGTTTTTGGGCTATAATTTTTGAAAGCGCGAGGATATCGAAATACTGAAAATATAGTAAATTAGAGGAGACAAAAGACTATCAAAAAGTAATTTCTGAGAATTTTGTTAATAGCGGAAAATTTATCAGAACTATTTAAACTTGGAAAATATTGATTTTATCATAAAAAAATAGAGGAAAGCTAACTTCGGCTCGACCGAAGTTTATATACCCTTGTAGCTTGTCTAATTTATATATATAATATTAAGGAGTTAAATGATTCTCGTCGAGCATTCTTAGCTGAGTTATTTCCCAAACTTGATATATTCATCCGATTTTGACCAAACTCCCCAAAGTTGTGTGGAAACTTATAATATTCACAAGTGGAAGGTATAAAGACGCTACCATTGAGAAGAAAAAAGCTTTTCTCACTAGAACTACTTTTCGACCGATAGTTCCTATGGCAGCTATAGTCCATAGTTCTCCGATTTGTATCATACTTGGCAAAATTGTGTGGTAGCATATAATATTGATCAGTAACAAGTTTGGGAGCGATAGCATTAAAAACAAAAAATTTTTTTATTCCAAGAATTTTTTTCAGAAATATCTTTTGTATGGTAGCTATACTATATAGTTGGCCGATTTTCATAAAACTTGGTGGAATTGTGTAAAGGCATAGAAAACTGAAAAATGCGAGGTTTGGGGGCGATTGCATTGAAAACAAAAAAGTTTTTCCTCACCAAAACTACTTTTTCGACCGATCGTTCCTATGGCAGCAATATGCTATAGTCATCCGATCCGGCCAGAATTTGTACCAAAAGGCAAAGTTTGGTTAAGATAGATTTAAAACTGACGGAGGAGATAGCATAGAAACAGACTATATCAACTCAGCTCGTCATGCTGATCAAGAATCTATATACTTTGTGTGGTCGGAGATGCTTCTTTCTATGCAACATCTGGGCAATTTTAATATACCCTCGACAAGGGTATAATATCCACATTTTCCATATTAAAATCAAACAATTTGTATCTTATGAGAAATTTCAAAGCTTCGCGTTTGGTTTTTCTGGAACGTCATTCAATACAGCTTACATTAAAACAATTTTGTTTGGAATGGGACATTTAATGTGGCCACAGGACCAACAAATGTAAAGAAACCTCGCTAAACACACGTTTGTGCAAATATCTCGTAAACCTGACGTGCTGGGAGAACACGGTCAATTGATTTGTATTCAGCGGCCAAAAATACATGAGGAACGATTGCGGACTTCTCTGTTGCATAACCTTGTAAGAATGTGTTATCATTAAGATTTCATAGTTGACAATTGTCGACGGGTAAATAGGAGGTATAGGGCATACCCTGTCGCCCCTTGTTAAATTGCGGGCTAAGTCCTTCTGCTCCTTCATAAAAGCCAACAAAATTTTGCTCTGGACATCTGATCGATGCTTTCCCATTAATAATTTATTGAAATTATAAACATTTCGGACGAATAATAAAATTTACTAACACTTGAGGGGCTCCTCGTCGTTATTTTGGCAGCAGTGAAAGGTATTTTCTGGCGTGGCCACTGCTCTTTGTTTTTACACAAAAATCGCTATTGTATATCAAATGTAGAAAGGTGGCACCACTGAAATGCTAGTGATTTTGTGTGTTGGAGAGAATGACAAATTGAACTAGCGATTTGGCTAGCGATTTGTTAAAATGCTAATATAATAAACCATGCCCGAAGGTTGGAGTCTAACAACCATGCTCACATTTTCGCTTTCGCCAAATGTGACCAAAAACCGGTTTGAAATCGCAAAAGTTTTGCGAAAGTGAAAATGGTCATAATTAGTACCAGATTTAAACATCGCGACATCCATAAGGCGACCTGGAAGTCCACTGATCAATTAACGAGAAACCAGATTGATCATGTTGTGATCGACGGAAGGCACTCATCGAGTGTTCTAGACGTGCGTGCTATTTGATGTGCGCGTCGTTTAGTATTAAGAAAGCTAAACGCGGCGTGCAGAAAAGCTACACGCCACGTGTTGAAATGAGAAAGCTAAACGCGTCGTGTTGAAATGAGAAAGCTACACGTTTCGTGCAGAAAACCTACACGTAACGTGTAGGATTTCAATATCTAAACGCGGCGTGCAGAAAAGCTATAAAAAACGTTATGGGTTGAAAATCCCGGTCAAAACGTGAAGAAATCCCACATTTTCGTGTAGCTTTTGCATATTTTTTTTCTCTGTGTGCCAACATAGACTCGGATCACCACCTATTTGCAGCGAAAGCTAAATGTCGAGAAGCTGCAATCACAACGGACCTCTGAAGCCTACACAGCTAAACTCACCCTTCTGGCGTATGCGAACAGTGGAATCATATATCACACTCCATGATACGCTGAGTACCCTCGAAAGCAGTCATGGTATGATGAGTGCCGCCGCGCTACTGCAGCGAAAGACGCTGCCTACAGGAGAACTCTGTAGTCGGGAGCAGAGCGATACCGCGAGAGTAGGAGAAAAGGAGAGAGGTAAAGCGCCTTTTTAGAAGGAACAAGAATGAACGAGAAAGGCGCATGCTTGATGAAGTCGAAATGCTATTCGGCATGAGTGAGACTCGAAAATTTTATCAGAAGGTTAAGCACTTAACTGAAGGTTTCAAGACCGGAGTTAGCAGTCCTGCAAGGACGAACACGGGAATCTGGTTACAAGTCCGCAAGTGGCACAAGACAAATGGAGAAGCTACTTCTCCAACCTGCTGGGAGGCGATGACGAACACGATGCCGCCTCTAGAGAAGTAGCGACGCCACCAATCGACAATATAGAAATAGATCCACCGGACTGTCACGAAGTCTGTTTAGCCATAGAAAGACTAAAGAACAAGAAATCAGCAGGCGCTAATGAGCTGCCTGCTTAATTGTTTAAGCCTGGCGGCGAGGAGTTGGTAAGGTGCATGCACCGACTCCTCCGCAGAATATGGTCCGACGAGAGCATGCCCGAAGATTGGAGTCTAAGTGCACTTTACCCAATTTTTAAAAAAGGAGACCCTACAGTTTGCGACAACTACCGTGGGATTAGTCTCCTTTCCATTGCATATAAGCAAAGATTTATACTAGATATTATAGATGACGCATGTGAAACAAAAAACGATTGTTCCTGGGAGCTGACTTAGTATCCCAATTTTCGCTTTTCGCTACCTTTACGAGGAATATTTGTATTGAAATTTATCTATGAGTTTTAATAAATGGGTGTTGGCTAAGAGCAAAGATTTATAGATATTATAGATGACGCATGTGAAAAAACGATTTTTCTTGGGAGCTGACACTCGATCCCAAAACAAAAAAAAAGTTTGTATGAGATGCGGTGTCTATATATGTATGTAAAATTGGCTGAAACAGCACCTCTAGGAGGGCCAGGGCCAAGCTTCTCTCAATCTCTTGGCGTGTGTGCTTAAAATTTTTCGCACAAGAGAGAGGGTCCTACAGTTTAACGCCGAATCCAAACGGCAATAGTTCGAGAATTTTTGCTTTTTCATGGCAAGTTGCTTCACAGCTGGCGCCAGTAGGCTGGTGAAGGTGACCGGGTGTGTAAAAGCTTTTTCTAAAGAAAGAAAAAACTTTTTTCTATTAGATGGTCCGAGGCGGGATCGAACCCACAACCTCCCGCACCAGCAGCCACACATACAACTGGTACGCCACACACCGGCACTTATAAGCGCACTGATTGGATCTTATCAGTGTGGCTTTAGACCTGGTAAATCCACCACAGACCAGATATTCACTTTACGACAAATCCTGAAGAAGTACTATGAGATAGATGAAAAAAAAGAACCATCTTTTTGTCGATTACAAAGCCGCCTTCGACACACCGATAAGGTCAAGGTTCTTTAAAGCCCTGTCTACCTTTGATAAACCTGTAAAGTAAGTTCGACTTAGCATGATGACGTTGGGAAGTACGCAAAGCTCCGTCAAAATAGAAAAGAACATCAGCCTGGAAATCCGAAGAAGAATCACTCTGGCAAACCGATGCTACTTCGGGCTCAGCAGGGAGTTCAAGAGCAGAGCACTCTCTCTATACAAGTCGCTTATCATCCCAGTCCTGCAATACGGCGCAGAAGCATGGACAATATCAACAGCGGATGAGGCAGCGATTGGTGTTTTCGAGCGAAAGATTCTTCGGAGGATTTATGGACATTTGAAAGTTGGCGAGGACTTTCGCATCCGAATGAATGATGAACTGTTTGAGCTCTTGGGGACACTAGTCTAGTAAAGCGCATTACACAACAGCAGCTGCGCTGGTTAGGACAGGTCACCCGCGTGGATGAACAAGCTCCAGTAAAAGAAGTCTACAAACAGAATGTAAAAGACTTTGGGATAAAACGCCCGAAGGGACGACCACCACTAATATGGGAAGACCATTTTCCATTTTGTTGAAATAAGCTGTAAGCCACTGTAAGCGTCTTCGGCTTTATTCCAGTGTTTAAATGTTCCCTAACATTATTTCCATTATTTACAGATGCGGGTATTAAGTTTGAGCACTTAAAGCTCATCACAGCGGAAGACCTTCGAGAAGCGATCCCTGCTTTAGGCCCTCGAATGGACTTTAGGCAGAAGCTGTTCTTGTGGAGACAAACTGAAGTGAGTACATTATTATATGTATATCAAAATGGCAGGCTTCTGTATTTTGCCATTCCGCATGTTAAAATTTGAAATGAGCCAAATCTCCCACAATTTCGTAGATAAATTGTTCGGAACTTCGAGACATTTATAGCTATCTAATCTATTTATCTAGACATTTATAGTTATCTGCATTATTTATTAATTTAATCTTAAAATTGTTTCTACTAGCAGCTTGCCAATGAAGACGATTCGATTTCTGCCCAATCAAAAGTGGATATCTGGTTAAGCGAGAACGAGTATTAAGCGGAAAATATTTATATAATTAATATTCATTACACAAATATTTTATTTTATCAAATGCGAAAATCATAGATATTGATCTATATTGCCTGTAAGAAAATATCAGCAAATATACAATTAAAAAAAAAAATCAATCTCTACCAAACTAGAATATTATCTCGTATGGAACAAACTTGAGTTCGAAAATGTGGCACAAATCAATCTCTACCGAACTATAAGATTATCTCTTATGGGACTAAGTTATGTTCAAAAAGGAGGATGAGTTTAAGTTCGGCCAGGCTAAGACCGGGATCAGAATTTAAAAAATTATCCGTACTTAAATTGTTCCTGTCGGGAATGATTTATGCCATTCCAGGATCAACCCATTTTTATTACCATTTCGGCATGAATTGATCCCGGAAATCCCGGATTTATTTTTTCAGTGCAGGTGCGGGAAGATATTGCCCAGCTTGGTGTAAACAACTGAGACCGAGACCGTTAAGCGGTTGTGATTTAAATATCGGGTCAAAGAAGAGGTATGTAATTCTGCTGCTCCTGCTTCCATCACTCGTAGGTAGGTAGGTAGTATGTACACACATGATCATATTAATAGGTACACACCGGAATTTTTTAATTATAGATGGTTTTTCGTACTTTTAGTGTTGACAACTTTATAATTTTTGGTTTTTTGTTGTTGTCAATGTCTGGCCACACTGTGACAAAGAGTTGAAAGAGGGGCTGCCCCGTATATCAAAGCTTTTCTATAAATTGCGAGTCCACCACACATTTCGCCTGATCATAATAATAGGTACAGTCTCCGTTTCTCACAAGTATCAAGTGAATAATTTTGTAATCAGTGATCTTTTGGTAACTAAAGGTAAATTAAGTATAGCTCCTGTCAAAACAGAGAATTAAATAATTATTTTTTTTAGAAAAAATGCGTCGAAATTCTCATTGTACTAAAGAAGAAGCTCGATTGGTTCTTAGTCTGAGGAAAGAAGGCAAATCTTTACGAGCCATCGCCAAATTAATGAACAGGTCTCATAATTTTGTTAAAAATGCATTAGAAAGAAACCCAAGACAGGAAACCCCTGGAAGGCCACAAAAAACAACAGAAACCCTTGACCACTACATAGTAACTTTGAGCAAAAAGGACCCATTTAAGTCATCGAAGGCTATTGCAGCCGAGATTGGGAATTCAGTTAGTGCTCCAACTATCCGAAGACGACTACAAGATGCCAACCTACCAGGAAGAATTGCCAGAAAAGTCCCACTTATGCGCAAAAAAAATATCACCATGAGGCAAACTTTTGCAAGGGACCACAAAGACTGTGCAGGATGCACCGGGGAGAAAAAATGGAGAAACATATTATGGAGCGATGAAACCAAGATTAATTTGTTTGGGAATGACTGTGAAAGGAATGTTCGACGCTTTAATGGAAAGGAATTCCATCCACGGTTTACAAAAAAACAGTCAAACATGGAGATGGCAATATAATGATATGGGGTTGCTTCTCCTGGTACGGCGTAGGTCCAATTTATCAGACTACGAACAAAATGAATGCTGAAGAGTACAAATCCATATTGGAAACAGTTATGGTACCGTATGCTGAGGAAAATATGCCATTACGTTGGGTATTTCAGCAAGATAATGATCCTAAACACACATCAAGGCTGTTATCTAAATTTTTCGAGGACTAAAATGTTGACGTTCTGAAGTGGCCAAGCCAATCCACCGACCTTAACCCCATTGAAAACTTGTGGGGAGACTTAAAAAAGAAATTGGCAAAGCATTCATTTTCAAATAAACAAAAATTATGGGAAGGTGTCCAAAAACTGTGGTATGAGACACCAGTAGAGACCTGCCAGGCTCTTATTAAAAGTATGCCAAAAAGAATAGCAGTAGTGCCCAAAAATAGAGGTGGATACACTGGATACTAAGTTAGGAAATACTAATTTACCTAAAAAAAGAATACAAAATGGAAATAAAAATTTTTTTTCTTACCAACACATGAAGTGTACCTATTTGATCACACTGAAAACGTATCTGAAACACAAAATGATCTCTTTTATGTTATATTATTATTCTATGTTACAATTAAGTTTATTTTATTAAAAAGAAATAGTTTAAGAACCAATGACAACAAATTTTAAGTTTAAAACAATGAATAAAACTGTTTTCTGTTACCTTAAAGTTAGAGTTGATGTGTGTACCTATTAATATGATCAGGAGTGTATGTGTTAAAAAAAATATATAACACAATGTATGTAGAATTTTTCTTTTAGTTTAAATGAGTGTTATTGTTGCTGTTGCGGTAGAGCTACTCGATCCATTGTTTAGATTTGTTGGTATCCACCTTACGAAAAATCTGCAGGAAGAGAGGAAAATTCCAGTTTAGTAAAAAAAAAAACTTTCCTAAGCGCAAGACCAACTCACAGCTGGGAGTTGCCTCGGAGCGACGGTGTATTTCATCATATGTGAATTTGACAAAAGCATCGTATTGCTCAGCCAATTTTTTGGTCAGCTCAGACTCGTAGCGTTCGCGCAGCTCATCCTCACGCTCCTTGATCATATTCTCGCATATGAGCTGCATCTCTTTGAATGTAAAAAGCGCCTTCTCCGAGCTATCCGGACGATGTGGGCTCTCTGGGTCCATTTCGAAACCGCTCGACTCAGAGTCCTGCAAGAGCTATAATGCGGCCGATGTGATGATCAGCTGTTTCCCTTTGTGGGATCGTTTTTGTTGTTGTTGATGAGCTTATCGGGGCTTCGGCAATGACGATTAGTATATATTTTCGCTGAATTTCTGCACCACTTCACATGCGCTCTATTTACTTTTTTGTTGTAACAAGTTGCTAGATGAATCGTAAAAACTAATTATAGTATTGCTTTAGAATTCGTTTGAGCAGTATTTCAAAGGCCTTTGAAATGCACTGTCGAGAATTGTGATTTGTATTTGCTCCACAAAGTCCTTGTTGTTCTCCTATATAATTTATAATATTTATTGCAAAATTTTGCACAAGTTATTTGCCTGTGTGAGCTAAGCAGTAGCTTAAAAGCTCATATCGAATTTACATTGCGGTCGTACGACTTTTTCTGAGGCTGCGACCTTTTATGTGATTACATTGAGCGAGCTGTCGCAAATAGTCGTAATAGTCATCAATCAGCTTCTTTCTGTTTACTTTAAATTAAATTGGACAAAAAGGAAAAAAGGTTGTAGATAGAATTGAAAATTTGGCTAGTGAGGATGAAATGCTTTAAGAAAATCTGCTTAATCGCCATTGAAAGGGACTGGGAACAATTGCAAAACCCTTTTAATTAGAGCACCTCATCCCGCTATGGGTGATTTGCCCAATATGGTGGCTCTTAAAATAAAGGTAGACACTCGAACATTTGTATGAATGGCCGTGTTCACCAGCACAAAGCGATGACAAGAAATCGATGAATATGGTTCGATTATTGTGATGAACGAATGTGATGTGCTATCATGATTGTTGGTTTTTGTGATTGTGATGGATGAAAAAATCAGAAAAATTCAAGCTGTCATTTAAAATGAAAAATATAACTTTCGCGCAAACTGCTTTTTACTAGAAGTTCCATTAAAGCAGTTCATCGATGTTTGATGTATGCTGGTGAACACGGCAAATGTTACTTATACACTGCTCGCCACTTGAATAGGACACCTCCAAAGTCGATTTTCTATAGTTAATTGCTGCTAAACCAAGCCATCTAGGAAAATAATTTTTGTTTTCTTATAAAGTTTATTTAAATGTAGTAATTAGACGAAAATTACAAAATTATTCAAAAGTTGTAAGTATACAAAAAACATTGTTAACCAATAAGTAACAAATTTTTGAGTCTTCATTTTGCACCACTTGAATAGGACACTTTATCTAAAACCCATTTAAGAATATTTCAATCCTTTTCAAATATCAATATTACTTAAATAAGAAATTACTAACATGTTTTTAAACCAAAAAAAGTTTTTAATAGTGTGTTGAGCCTCCTTTTTTCTCGAAAACCTTACACATTCGGTCTGGAAGGGATGCATACAATTTTCCCAAATAATTCAACGATATCGAGCCCCATGCTAATTTGATAGCTGCAATTAGTTCGGGAACGCTCGAATATTGCTAACCTGATCCATATACTTCACGTGTTAGCCATCCCCACACATTCTCAATGATATTCAAGTCCAGTGAATAGGGTGGCCAGTTTAATAACTCCACGTTTTGGCTCGCTATATACGATTTAACAATCCGGGCCGTATGTATAGGGGCATTCGCATGTTGATAAATCCATTTTAGATTTGCAAAAAGAGTTTGGAAGTGTGGAAAGGCCTCTTTCAATATACCATTATAACACAACGCATTCATGGTGGTTGGAATAAATTTAAGCTCACAGGTGCCATAATAGGAAATGGCCCCCCATACCATAATACCTCCAGCACTGATGTGCAACTTATCAAGATGGTGTGGTTCTTTTCGAAGATCATGAAAATAGTAGCTGTAGCCATCGGGGCCCTCCAAATTAAACTTTTTTTCATCCGAAAAGACAACACGTTGCCACTCCGAAGTCCAGGTGACATGTGCGCGCGCGAAATCAAGACGTTGTAACTTCCGAGCCGGGTTAAGAGGTGGCTTCTTCTTGATTTTTAGTCTCTTCAGGTGTGTAGCATTATTAATAACACGACGCATGGTTGTCAAACTTGCTTTAACGTTGCATTTTTCCCTTATCTTGGCCAAAGAGTCGTGCGAATTGGAAGCTTCTCTAAATATAAGTCGCTTGTCCGCGATGGTAAGCACACTGTGGGTGCGGCCCTTCATGTTTTTACCATAATTAGCCTCATTATTTAAAAAATTTGTTATGGCGTGACGGATCCTGTCGACTTTTTTTTGCTATTTTGGCAATAGAAAGTCCAGAATCCTTGTAAGCTTGGATTTTTCCTTTCTCCGACTCAGATAATGAAGTGCCACGTCCCATTTTAATTTTTGTTGATTTTATATACACTTCAATTAAAGCAAAAAGTTTAAGTAAACCAAAATTTGTGTGCACGTGTCAACGATACCGACCAAATAAAATGCATGTTCTATTCAAGTGGCGCAAAAATTCCATTGAATTTTTGCGAATGCTCACATAAAGTGCAAACAACTTTATAACGGTTCTATTCCAAAACTTGGAATATAGAAAGAGCGAAGAATGCTTGCACAAAGATAACATGCAAAAAATACCGTTATTTTACCATTTCGTTTTCGAGTTACGAGCAGTTTTAAAGAGAGCATACAGGGTGTCCTATTCAAGTGGCGAGCAGTGTATTAAACTAAAGTTTTTTAATCCGATTTTGATCAATTTCGCCAAAATTTTTCTGACTATGACAGCTATATGCCATAGCCATCCGATTTGAACCAAACTAAGCTAAATTATGTGAAAGCATATAATATTAATAAATACCTAGTTTGGAGGCGATAGCATTGAAAACAAATAAATTTCTATACTCTGTATCAAAGGTTCACCGAGTATATTAAGTTTGTGCAAAAGTATGTAACAGGGAGAAGAAATTATTTCCGACCATATGAAGTGTATAAGTGAAGTGAAGTGCAGATCAAGTTTGTTGCAAATTTTTGCCACGCCCAACATTAAGAAATGTGTAATAACTCCCACAATTCTTTGGATATCGATCTCAAATTTAAAAGTTTTAACAAACTAAAATTCGCAATATCTATAGTCTCTGAAATTCCGATAATAAATAGCCGAGTTAAAAAATGTTGCACACTTTTCGGCTGCTCCCCACAGGAACACAGGAAAGCTATTAAACATTTCTTTCCACCTACTCTTTGAAACCTTTGTTGATCAAAACTTTTCCGAATACGAGAATTATTTTAATGATTTCAACCTCCACTGGACTCCAGCTCGACGTTCGGCAAATAGAGGTCGAGCTAGTGGTGGTCGTCTTTATGGAATAAAGAAAATCACTGCCAAATTATACCGTATGAACTACACAAATAGTTGTGGATCCTAAACAGTATTAAGATGCGAAAAAGCAAATGATGCCTTCCACATTATACCAGTTTATCTCAATTGCAACAATTGGAATGCAGATTTCGAGGAACTTTATGACCTCTGCATGGAACTAGGGAATGAAAACATTCTAGTCACCGGAGATTTCAACGCGCGATGTGGGACTCTTCAAGGATTCACGAAAGGTGTTGATACGGCTAGGGGCTTTGCGTGCACAACCAGAAATTCTAGGGACAAGATCGTAAATAATAGGGGCGTAAAGATGATTGAAATGTGTGTAGAACAAAGGGCGATTCTGAAGGACATCTTACTTTTCTCAGACATCAGTCAAGCTCAGTAATCGACTATTGCATGGTGCGTGGCAAATGGCATGATATTGTTACCGACTTAACAGTGAAAGGCGAAATATTTTCGGACCACATGCCGGTAGAAGTCTGTACTGAGTCGAGAAGTGAGCTGTACTTTCACGGAAATAAAAATCATCTTCTACCTAAGCTTAAATGGCGCGAAAGATGGGCAGGTGCTTATGCCTCTAAGCTAAACAGTCTACTCTCCTCTGTGGGTCAAGCGGAACCTGACATCGACCTGATAACCCAAAGCATTTCCAAGGCTGCCGCCTGCATGCAAAGGCCACATACTACATCGTTTTCACAGCCCTGGTTTGATGCGGACTGCAAGGCAGCTCGTAAACTTTTGATGGATCTACTTCAGCTTGCTAGGATGGAAAACGCACCAGACTCTAGGACCAACTATCAGGAAGCAAATAGCGCCTTTAAGAACCTATGCAAAATTAAGCAGCAGCAGTACTATCAGCACATGGAATTTGAAATAGCCAGGGTCAACAGCAGCAAAGAGTTTTGGGCACTAGCAAGAAAGCTAAACGGGAGTCTTTCGAGAAATCCCATACAAGCGGACGCCTCCAGTCTCGCTGAACACTTCAAAATGACATTGTTTGTGAGTAATCCTCCAGTCCAATTTGAATATGCGCTCCCGTACACGACAGTGGAAGTCCTTGATGCGTGCATTTCTAATTCGGAAGTGCGTCTGGCCATCAAAACGGCGAAATCTAACAAAGCCCCAGGACTTGACCGAGTTCCTGTTGAATTCTTTAAGAATGCCACCCCGCTGTGCATCCACATGATGACGCACGCTTATAATCAGATCCTTCGCTCAGCCAGCACTCCAAATAGCTTTAGGGAAAGCATAATTTTTCCCATCTACAAGAAAGAAGACCCTACATCAGCTTTCAACTACAGGGGCATATCCTGCATAAATGCAGCCATGAAGTTGTTTGCCTCTGGGTAACTGATCTTAATATCCTTAGCGAGTTTCAATTTGGATTTCGCCGAGGCTACTCAACAGTCGATAGCGTTTTTGTGCTTACTGCAATTGCCAAATCTTACCTCTCCTCAATGCGAAAGCTGTATATCTGTTTTATAGACTTTAAGGCAGCGTTCGATACCGTTAACCGTAGAAGTTTACTACTAAAGTTAAGCCTCGTAGGAGTATCGACGCGCTTCATTAATATGATTTCAAGCCTGTACGAAGAAAACACCTTCGCTGTTTGGGATGGACGACAACTTTCGGATCAGTTTCCAAATAACACTGGAGTAAAGCAAGGATACCTCCTTAGCCCACTTCTGTTTTCACTTTATGTCGACGACGTTACAACCTACCTTCCTGGAGGCGTTAACATTAATGGCACCACCACCAAGGCGTTAATGTACGCAGATGATATGGCGCTACTAGCAGAGTCCCCGAGATGCTTCAAGCCATGATTAATAAGCTCTCTGAATATTGCATACAATGGAGTTTACAGATAAACGTGGATAAGACGAAAGTTTTGATTGTGAAAGACGGAAGAGGCCGTAGTGCAAGGGTAGACAGATGAAACGGTAAAAACTTTTAAATATCTTGGCGTGACTATCACTGGAAATTTAAGCTTCAAACCTCACTTACAAGAAAAACTGCAAGCCTCTAAGAAAGCAATTAATAGCACTTGGAGAAACTTTTTCGGAAAACGACATATTTTGCCGAGCACTAAATTCAGAATGTTTGAAGCCACTGCTCGATCAGTAATGTGCTATGCATCTCAAGTCTGGGGATACTGCCGATATGAGGAGGTGGAGCGACTGCAAAGGCTGTTTATTAAACGGATATTTAAACTACCCCGCACTACTCCAAACTATGCGCTCCACTTAGAAACCGGCCTGCCTTCATTATTCTTATAAGGTCTGCAAAACCATTTCACATACATACGGAAAGTTATGGACATGCCGAATTGTAGACTAGCCAAAACAGTCACTGCTATGATGCTGTCGGAAAAATCACAAATTTTTGACAATTGGCTGTCCTTATTTCAGGATCATGAGGTATCCATAGACCTTCAAAGCGTCGGATCATGGGTAAGATCTCACCAATTGCTGTTGAAGAAAGCTGTTATCAGAGAAAGATACTCTTTTCTAAGTCAAGCCAGGCAAAGTGTAGTCCGAAAAACTTACAAAAAACTAGAGCTGAATCTGGAATCGTTTAACTATTTTCATGACCGTTATGACACTCAAGCAATCTCACTTATATGTCGGGCACGCTGTGAGATGCTTAGTCTCAACTTCAGGCCGCACTGGAGCTCTGTTAACACAGACTGTAGCCTCTGTAATCTGCACGCAACTGAAGACGTCATGCATCTGCATGGGGTATGCCCAATTTTAGCTGAGATAAGAAGCGCCCATCTGGGAAGCCGTTTCCTTTCAGAAGCACACGTCATAAATTGGCTAAATGGCAAGAGCTGGACAACATTATTCTCCTTTCTACAACAGGCGCTGAAATATAGAACCGCTATTATAAATGAATATTTATAACTTTTTCTGTAAATTAAATTATGTATCTTTTCTACCTAGTTTTTTTTTTGTCTTGGTCAATTCTTAAATCGAAAACTATGTTTCTTTGTTTTAAATTTTTGTTTGTTTATATCGTTAACAATGTACAAAAACTCAAATGCTATGGCTGACGGCTAAAAATCAAGCCAAAAATTTATATTAATAAATATCTACTACTACTACTATGATTTCTTTCCATGAGAAACGGGTATATCGAAGTCGGTTTGACAGAAGGGAAAGCTATTAAACAGTTCTTCCCCTGAGTAACGGGTTATATATTCTGTATCTGCAGTAGCAGCTTAAAGCAGCGCTGCTACTAGTTTCAAGTGTAAATCGGGATTGGATAGATACAATTTCGACCTTGCAATAAAGGACGCAAATTTTTTTAAAATAATCAGAAATGTATTTCAAATATGCCGAATCGATTAACAATTTGTGCAAGAATCAAGAATTTTCGTACTTACCCTGCCATTGATACCATTACTTAAGCATTATATGGGAGTGTGTGTACCCAATACCCAAATACAACTGTTATTATATTTCTACAAGTAGGCTTTGCGCTTCACAATTTTTCCAACAGATTTGCTAAAGCTTGTAAATTTCTTAGTCAAATGGTAGAGCTCATTGAGCAAACAACTGAATTTATATTTCTTATTATATTTATTTATTTTTTTTTATAAATTTAACAATATCCTTTTTTTAGTATCAAAATATATTTTATCAGTTTAGTTATCCAAATGTCCTATAGGACATTCTTTTATTATTCTTTCTTTCCTGCTTATAATCATCACATTAACAAGTAATTGTTGGCCGATTACTTACCAAGCGGATTATATCTCGTATCGAGTAGTAGTAAGCCATATCAACCCGGCATGGTTTTGCTGAAGAAACCCGCACGTGCTCCAGCTTCAAAATATATATTATCAGTTTAGTTATCCATATGTCCTATAGGACATTCTTTTATTATTCTTTCTTTCCTGCTTATAATCATCACAATTAATAGGTAATTATTAGCCGATTACTTACCAAGCGGATTCTATCTCGTATCGAAACCATACCAACCGAACCCCCTGTATACAAAAAAAGGGTTCGGTTCAAACAATCATTTAAGTAAATTTCTTAAGATCTTTTCTAGATTTCTAAATATTATGACCGAAAAACACTATTTTATAGTATAGTACAGAATCGCTTGGGTTGATAATTAAAAACGCTTTTTAGAAATCCAATCCATATTGCTATTTCGCGAAAAAAAAAAACTTAAGTATAGTCGGAAAAGGGGAAAGCAAATGCATTTGGAAGATGATTTTAACAAGAATCGCTCTGATGAGTCCTTTTTAAGCTCTTTTGAAGATTAAAGAGATTAAATTCATGTCCGATTTAAAGTCGCATGACTCATGGATATGCTCAAAACGAGATTTTTTTAAATACGACTAGAAAAAGACTCTCAAATAATTAGAAATATGACTCGAAATTGAGTCAAACTGATAAGAAAAACGGGCTACAAACGACTCGTTAAGAAGATTATCGGCTTGGGCACCATATTCTCCCGACAAAAGTATAATTTTTGACTATTTTAATCAGACAGAGGACTCAAATGTGATCAGAAATTTCCTAAAATGTCTGGTTATGTACGTAGAAGGGGTGAGTCTTCCAAAATTCAAAGACCAGATACTTTTGAAAGACTTTTTAGAACACCTATGAATGATAACAATAAGGAATGTCGTCCAATCGTCTTGACGACTGATATACATAGCTTGGTAATCTGAACGCGTTCTCCTGATTAAATATACATATGTCTAAATTTTGACCGAATGTTAAGGCAAAAATCGGTGAACTATTTAACAATCTATGAACCCAGAATCGATCCAAAGCCTTGTGTTCGATTACTACAGGAACCGGTCCGCGAACCGAACCTTACACTTAACCACGGGCTCGAACCCAACATTTTACAGGTTAGCAGCCTTGCTTGTAATAAAATAGTCTGAAACGTATTTCAAATACGCCGAATCGATCAACTATCCATGCTTGAACCAAGAATTTTCGTGCTTACCATTATTTGAGCATTATTTAAGCAATAAATTCAAGTAAAAATTACTCGTCTTTCTCGGAGTGTGTGTTCAAATACCCAAATACAACTGTTATTATATTTCTACAAGTACGGATTGCTTTTCACACTTTTTACAACAAATTTGCTAGAGCTTGTAATTTGCTCAGTGGATTAATCCAGCGACCTCCAGTAGAGTCTTGAACATTTTGTAGCGGTTCTTGGACACTGGTAGAGAAACGCCTCCAAAGTGGGGATTTCCATTCCGCAGAAAGCAGGCGCACTCTTCCATGCAGGCAAAAGCTTGAAAATTGCTTAGGCAGTTGGTAGAGCTTATTGAGCAAACATCTGAATTTATATTTCTTTTTATATTTATTTATTTTTTGTATAAATTTAACAATATCCTTATACTATCAAAATATATATTATCAGTTTAGTTATCCATATGTCCTACAACGTATTTAACTTAATTTGGAATCTAACTAATTCTTACGTGCCTTTTCTAGTCGTATAGTCACTTGAACTCTTCTTTCCTTTTTATAAGCCTTCGCTAACTTGATCAGTTTCTAAGCCTTATATAAAGTATATTTTGAAGCCTGAATTTTTGTTTTTGGCTTTTTGCATTAATTGTCTTTAGACTAAAAAAAAATTGTTCTGGAGGCTCTGAACAAATTGTGAACAGCTTGCTCGACCCAGACCCTGACTCTTCATAGAAATGACAACTTTTTGGTCCTCGAAAAATTTAGATAACAGCCTTGATGTGTGTTTAGGATCATTATCTTGCTGAAATACCCAACGTAATGGCATATTTTCCTCAGCATACGGTACCATAACTGTTTCCAATATATATTTGTACTCTTCAGCATTCATTTTGTTCGTAATCTGATAAATTGGACCTACGCCGTACCAGGAGAAGCAACCCCATATCATTATATTGCCATCTCCATGTTTGACTGTCTTTCCATTAGGGCGTCGAACATTCCTTTCACAGTCATTCCCAAACAAATTAATCTTGGTTTCATCGCTCCATAATATGTTTCTCCATTTTTTCTCCCCGGTGCATCCTACCCAGTCTTTGTGGTCCCTTGCAAAAGTTTGCCTCATGGTGATATTTTTTTTGCGCATAAGTGGGACTTTTCTGGCAATTCTTCCTGGTAGGTTGGCATCTTGAAGTCGTCTTCGGATAGTTGGAGCACTAACTGAATTCCCAATTTCGGCTGCAATAGCCTTCGATGACTTAAATGGGTCCTTTTTGCTCAAAGTTACTATGTAGTGATCAAGGGATTCTGTTGTTTTTTGTGACCTTCCACGGTTTTCCTGTCTTGGTTTTCTTTCTAATGCATTTTTAACAAAATTATGAGACCTGTTCATTAATTTGGCGATGGCTCGTAAAGATTTGCCTTCTTTCCTCAGACTAAGAACCAATCGAGCTTCTTCTTTAGTACAATGAGAATTTCGACCCATTTTTTCTGAAAAAAATAATTATTTAATTCTCTGTATTGACAGGAGCTATACTTAATTTACCTTTATTTACCAAAAGATCACTGATTAAAAAATTATTCACTTGATACTTGTGAGAAACGGAGACTGTACCTATTATTATGATCAGGCGAAATGTGTGGTGGACTCGCAATTTATAGAAAAGCTTTGATATACGGGGCAGCCCCTCTTTCAACTCTTTGTCACAGTGTGGCCAGACATTGACAACAACAAAAAACCAAAAATTAAAAAGTTGTCAACACTAAAAGTACGAATAAACCATCTATAATTAAAAAATTCCGGTGTGTACCTATTAATATGATCAGGTGTGTATATGCACATTGTATGGAAAAAGCGCAAACCTTCAAAAGAACCATCATCCCAAATCATATATTCACGAAAAATTTTTTGTATTGTTTGACATTCACATAACATCTCAGCCAAAAACTAAAAAATGTTAGACAGTGACCCAGAGGACCTAATGGGGCGAAAGTAGTTAGGTAAAGTTGCTGACCAGTTCAACGTGACGAAACTAGCGCGATCCTGGCTTCCTGCGCCTCAAGTCGACTTACTTCTCCTCGTTGGTGACCCCCAAAGTGATGCATCCGCAAAACTGCTGGATAACGTGAAGAGTCGGGCTGGGTACCCACCACCGTCAAAAAACTCCGCCTATAACAACTGCGACAACAATTAAATAAAACAATAACAAAAATCAAGTAGTCTCTCTGCGTGATTAAAAATTAAGGTTAAAAACAGACTGTTGTTTTAGCACCCCTTCGTTAAAGTGTGGTGAACACCGGTGCATTGGGCAAACCCCGCAGACGTTGCGATTCCTTGACTTTCTTAATCAATTTAAGCAATATTTTGAATTACTTCTCAGACACTCGTAACATAAGTTAAAACGTTTCGCTTTTAATCAAGAAAGGATGTTATTCCGCCATTAGTTTTGATTTGGGCTTGTTACAGATGTGTCCTCGACTTCAAGAATATATGCAGTCGACATCGTCCAACAACAAGTCCATTGCTAAATCAAGCTGGTTTTTGACATACATCTGCAAAAGTCGACAACAATAAAGCGTCCAGATTATTAATAGCAGAATACGCACTTTAAATCTTTTCAACTTCACTATTCTTAGATACTTAAATAATTTTTCTGAGACTGCTCTGAAGTTAAACAAGCTGTAGTACCGAATGGATGTGAATCAGAACTTGTTTCAATCACGCGGGGAGACCCACAGGGACCAGTGTTAGGGCCACTACTATTTGCCGTTTATGCAAATCACCTTCCCAAATCTTTATTAACGAGTGATGTCCATATGTATGCAGATGACGTCCAAATGTATGTTAGTCGATCGTTAAGTAAAATCTGGGATTGTATTGATATATGTAATTCTGATCTGTCACGTGTTTCTGAATGGGCAAATAAGAATGAACTGTCTATAAACCCGAGCAAATCAAAATGTATTGTTATCCATAAACGAAAGATCATTTCAGAAAACTTGCAAAAACTTAAGATAGATAATCAGACCATTGAATATGTAGAAAGAGCCGAAAACTTGGGATTGACTTTTAATAATACTCCAACATGGAATGATCAAATTAATAAAGCCGCTGGAAAAATGTATGGTCTGTTGAGGCAGCTAAATTACACAAAAACACTTCTGCCTACTAAATTTAGGTATCTAATCGCTAAAGCTTTCCTAATTCCAACACTGACATATGGAATAGAAATATTTGCCAGCAGTGATATGACTAGTCAGAACAGAATAAAAGTAGCATTTAATAACATTTCTAGGTATGTTTATAATCTCGGACAGACTGACCATGTCACTATCCACACAAACAACCTACATACTTAATACTAACTTAAATAATTGGATTCACGGCAAAGTATTGAAACTACTGCACAAAATTATATTTACTAAGGAACCCGCATATTTATTTGATTTGCTAAACTTTGTGTCGTCAAGACGAACAAACAACTTGGCATCCTTAAGATGCAACCTGGAGAGCTGTAAAAAACCATTTTATTATTATGCTATTCAGCTCTGAAACATCCTACCCCATTCTCTAAAAACAATTACAAGCACACACAAGTTTACTAATAGTTTAATGGAACATTTTAAAAATAAAAGTAACATATAATTAGACTTTTCAATATAAAAACAAAACAAAAAACAAAAAAAAACACAAATTATTTATGTTAAAATTAGGGACATATATGTTTAATGTAAATTAATTTTAAGTCAGTTTTTTATTATTCTGTAAAGAAATTGTCCATTTGTGAAATTAATTTTAGAAATTTGAGTATTGCCGGCTCTAGGTCAAGTGAAACACACAAAAATGTATGATGTTTTCCAATATATTTCGGTTGCTCCTCGGCAACCATCTTCAGGGACACTACAAAAACAATTTACCAATTACAATTTAACATAGATTCAATCAAACAAAACAAAAAAGAGATTTTTCACATACATTATTTTACACGTCTGCTCCGTTCGGCGTGGAGTTGGATACTGATCTATTATTTGTCAGTAAGTGTCTGTATAGGTGAGCACAGTTTTCCGTGTCCGTCTTGTAGTTAAGTCTCTTGTCTGTTGGTGTGTCAATTATATAATATGTAGCATCTCTATAGTGAAACGTTTGCTGTAGTGGTTTTCTTGCTGCAGGATTGTTGTTGCTTCAAAATTCGGCGAGTGTCCGCTATCCATACAGTGTGTCGCGAGCGCCGTTTTTTGTGTGGTTGTTTGATGTCTGAGTTTGTAGTCCGATCTATGTTGGGATATTCTTGTTTTTAATTTTGATTTTGTTGTACCAATGTACAATTTGTTGCAACTGTTATCTGCATTTCCATTGCATGGTATCTTGTAGATAACATTACTCCTATCGGCTGTGGCTATTTTGGACTTCGTCTTATTGAAGAAGTTTCTCATTGTGCTATTAGGTTTGTGGGCTAGTTGTATGTCATGTTTGTTGAAGCAGTCTGAATGGGCGAACCGTTCAGAAAGCTTAGGAACATATGTTAGAGACTTATAAATTCTGGGTTGTTGTTTCCTTTTGGAAATTGGTTGGCCGTTCTTCTCAATCAGGGATTTGATAATTTTTGTTGGGAAGTCATTGTCTTTCAAAATTTGTTTAATTTCTGAAATGGTCTCCTTATGATATATTTCGTCACTAATGTTCATCATCCGTTGTATACAACCCCTTGCTGTATTTATTACCATATTTCTCGGGTGCTTGGAATGGTAATTGATGATTCTGCCTGATGCTGATGGCTTCTTGTACCACCTTAGCTTAAGTTGATTTCCCTGTCTGTTAATTGTGGAGTCTAAATATGGTAGTTTGCCATCCATCTCCAATTCCATGGTGAAATTTAGATTCCTGTGAAATGAGTTTAGTGCGTCAAGTGTGTTTTGAATCTCTTCCTCTTTCGTGATGGCAAACAGATCGTCTACATATTTCGTAAGCAATCTTGGAGGGTGCTTTAGTTTTATGACTGTGCTGTCAAGGAGTTCCTCCATCACGATGTCCGCTATAACTGGGGATGCTGGGGATCCCAGTGAAATTTACTGTTGTTGCATTAACTTAAGGAACTCCTTGTAGCACTAGGAAGAAGAAAATAAAATATATCTAAATCGATTCAATTCGCTTGCTTTCTATTCCAGAAGAATATCCCTAGTGGTTTTAGATGGCATATCTATTTACATAATTTTCTTTTCTCAACAAATCTCAAAAACATAGCTATCAAACGTCAAACGTAATTGTGCACAAATTTCGTGCACAGAGGGCTGCCCACAATGCTTGTCAGACAAACTTGCCCAAGTGCCTACGTGCACAACAAAGTGAATACCCTAAATGTATAACTTCTAAAGTACTAGAGCTACTAACCAAAATGCATACATTCTGAAAAGAGAATTTAACGTCAATTTTTAAGACATTGGGGAAAAAGAAAAAAGTCATAGGCCCCCAAAATAGGAAAATTTACGACTTTTTACATTTTTTGTACAAATTATACTTTTTCACATAAAATATAAACAAAATCTAAAATTAAGATTGAAACTTTTATTTCATTGTCCATTCTGTAAAATTTTTGCATACAAAGCTTTCACCAGTTTTTGCATACAAAGTTTTCAGAAACAAAAAGTATAATTAAAGTATGATAAAAGTAAATATACAAAAAAAAAAAATTCACATATTTCATCCCAAATTTTATCTCCATGAGAAGCACTGACCTTTAACTGACTCACCAATATTCCCTTGAAATAAATCTAGTTGCGTTTAGTCCACTAAG
>JBAMBO010001174.1:0-114340 GCA_037044535.1 Lordiphosa magnipectinata
TGGGGCGGGAACGATGACGATGACGATGACGATGACGATGACGATGACGATGACGATGACGATGACGATGACGATGACGATGACGATGACGATGACGATGACGATGACGATGACGATGACGATGACGATGACGATGACGATGACGATGACGATGACGATGACGATGACGATGACGATGACGATGACGATGACGATGACGATGACGATGACGATGACGATGACGATGACGATGACGATGACGATGACGATGACGATGACGATGACGATGACGATGACGATGACGATGACGATGACGATGACGATGACGATGACGATGACGATGACGATGACGATGACGATGACGATGACGATGACGATGACGATGACGATGACGATGACGATGACGATGACGATGACGATGACGATGACGATGACGATGACGATGACGATGACGATGACGATGACGATGACGATGACGATGACGATGACGATGACGATGACGATGACGATGACGATGACGATGACGATGACGATGACGATGACGATGACGATGACGATGACGATGACGATGACGATGACGATGACGATGACGATGACGATGACGATGACGATGACGATGACGATGACGATGACGATGACGATGACGATGACGATGACGATGACGATGACGATGACGATGACGATGACGATGACGATGACGATGACGATGACGATGACGATGACGATGACGATGACGATGACGATGACGATGACGATGACGATGACGATGACGATGACGATGACGATGACGATGACGATGACGATGACGATGACGATGACGATGACGATGACGATGACGATGACGATGACGATGACGATGACGATGACGATGACGATGACGATGACGATGACGATGACGATGACGATGACGATGACGATGACGATGACGATGACGATGACGATGACGATGACGATGACGATGACGATGACGATGACGATGACGATGACGATGACGATGACGATGACGATGACGATGACGATGACGATGACGATGACGATGACGATGACGATGACGATGACGATGACGATGACGATGACGATGACGATGACGATGACGATGACGATGACGATGACGATGACGATGACGATGACGATGACGATGACGATGACGATGACGATGACGATGACGATGACGATGACGATGACGATGACGATGACGATGACGATGACGATGACGATGACGATGACGATGACGATGACGATGACGATGACGATGACGATGACGATGACGATGACGATGACGATGACGATGACGATGACGATGACGATGACGATGACGATGACGATGACGATGACGATGACGATGACGATGACGATGACGATGACGATGACGATGACGATGACGATGACGATGACGATGACGATGACGATGACGATGACGATGACGATGACGATGACGATGACGATGACGATGACGATGACGATGACGATGACGATGACGATGACGATGACGATGACGATGACGATGACGATGACGATGACGATGACGATGACGATGACGATGACGATGACGATGACGATGACGATGACGATGACGATGACGATGACGATGACGATGACGATGACGATGACGATGACGATGACGATAAGGATAACGATCGGTCACTTATGTGCGATGATATTGCTAAGTCAGCTAACTTCAATGAGCCACAAAGGCAATTTCATATACATACATACTGCAATCTTTCGCCTCTGTCTCTGCCCGTTGAGACAGAGATAAGTAAATATATACATTTAAGCCGCTAACATAGCATAAGCCACGACAGCCAAAAATAATCAGAAACAAATTTGAACGAAGTTGAAACGGACGCCTGGCCTGTTGGCAGCGCCCGACTAAAATATATACCAAGGTTGGAAATGTCTTTCCGCACTTGATCATCCCATCTTAGTGGTGGGCGACCCCTCCTGCCTTGTCCTCCAAAGTCAGCCGCCTTCGCTTTGTACGTCTTTTTTACTGGAACTTCTTTATCCATCCGGATTACATGTCCTAACCAGCGCAGCCGCTGTTGCTTTATGCGCTTGACTAGACTGATGTCCTTATAGAGCTCATACAGTTCGTGATTCATTCGAATGCGGTATCCATCGCCAACTTTTCAAGGTAAATAGATCCTCCGAAGAATTTTTCGCTCGAACACGCCAATCGCCTCCTCATCCGCTGCTGTCATTGTCCATGCTTCTGCGCCGTATTGCAGGACTGGGATGATGAGCGACTTGTATAGCGCTATTTTTGTTCTTCGAGAAAAGGCTCTGCTCTTGAACTCCCTACTGAGCTCGTAGTAGCATCGGTTTCCAAGAGTAATTCTTCTTCGGATCTCCAGGCTGAAGTTGTAGTCGCCGGTAATCATCGTCCCGAGGTAGACAAAATCCTCCACAACCTTAAAGTTGTACTCCCCCATAGTAACAAATTGTCCAAGACGCGTAAACTTCTTGTCCGTGGATACTAGGTACTTCGTCTTGTCCTCGTTTACCGCTAAGCCCATCAGCTTAGATTGCTTCTCAATCTCTGAAAACGCCCTGCTTACCGCCCGTTCGTTTTTGCCGATAATGTCAATATCATCGGCGTATGCGAGTAGCATTAGATCTTTATAAAGAAATGAGCCCGATCTGTTGGTATTTGGGCACTGGAGCAGTATATACTCCATCAGTAGATTAAAGAAGTCACACGATAGGGTATCACCCTGCCGAAAACCTCTCTTGGTATCAAATGGTTTGGAGAGGTTCCTTCCTATTTTGACGGAGTTTTGAGTGCTTCTCAACGTCATCATGCAAAGTCGAACGTACTTTGCTGGTATACCAAAGGTAGACAGGGCGTCAAAGAACCTTGACCTTATCGGTGTGTCAAAGGCTGATTTATAATCAACAAAAAGATGATTGGTTTTGATATTTCTCTAATAGGTCTTCTCCAGGATTTGTCGTAATGGGAATATCTGGTCTGTGGTGGATTTACCAGATCTGAAGCCACACTGATAAGGTCCGATCAGTGTGCTTATAAGCGACTTTAGTCGTTCACAAATAATGCACGACGGAATCTTATATGCAATGGGAAGGAGACTGATCCCACGGTTGTTGGCGCAAACTGCAGGGTCTCCTTATTATAAAAGTGGGCAAGTTTCACTTAGACTAAAATCCTCGGGTATGCTCTCGTCGGACCATATTCCGCTGATGAGTTGGTGCATGCATCTTACCAACTCCTCGCCTCCTGCCTTAAACAGTTCAGCTAGCAGGTCATCTTTTTATGGCTACACAGACGTCGTAATGGTCCGGTTAGTCTATCTCTATGTTGTCGATTGGTGGCATCGCTACTTCTCCACAGGCGGTATTGTGTTCGTTGACGCCTCCCAGCAGGTTGGCGAAATAGCTTCTCCATTTGTCTAGCCCCACTTGCGGACCTGTGACCAGATTTCCATTTTCGTCCTTGCATTGTGTGACTCCGGGCTTGAAACCTTCAGTCAGTCGTCTAATCTTTTGATAGAATTTTCGAGTCTCACTCATTGCGAATAGCATCTCGACTTCCTCACGCATGTGCCTTTCTCGCTCATTCTTTTTCCTTCTGAAAAGGCGCTTCTCCTCCCTCCTTTTCTTCCGGTATTGCTTCCGACTGCAGAGTTCTCCTGTAGGCAGCGTCTTCTCTGCAGTAGCGTCGCGGTACTCCTCATCATACCAAGTCTACTTTCGAGGGTGCTCTCCTTGGCAGCCGTACTCATGGAGTGTAATATATGATTAAACAGTTCGCATACACCAGAAGGGAATGGTGAGTTTTCCCTGAGCAGTTGGGTGAGTTTAGCTGTGTAGGCTTCAGAGGTCCGTTGTGATTGCAGCTTATCGACATTAAGCTTTCGACGTGTACTAGTACGTGAGGCATGTGCCACACTAAGCCGCGTGCGTACTTTGGCTGCAACAAGGCGATGATCCGAGTCTATGCTGGCACCTCGAATCGCACGCACGTCTAGAACACTCGATGAGTGCCTTCCGTCGATCACAACATGATCAATCTGGTTTCGCATTAGTTGATCAGGAGACTTCCAGATCGCCTTATGGATGTCACGATGTTTAAACCTGGTACTAGTTATGACCATGTTCCTGCCCGCGGCAAAATCTATTAGCCTCTCTCCGTTACCGGAGGTTGTTTCATGAAGGCTAAATCGGCCGACTGTCGAGCCAAAATCTCCTTCTCTCCCAATTTTAGCGTTAAAGTCGCCAAGCACGATCTTTATGTCGTGATCGGGGCAGCGCTTATATAATTGGTCCAGGCGTCTTTTATCGAAGCGCCCTTGTCTTCCGTTGGGGCGTGCGCACAGATAAGACTAATATTAAAATATTTAGCCTTAAGTCTGAGTGCGGCTAGTCGCATGTCCACTGGAGTGAAACTGATAACAGAGCGACGAAATCTTGCACCGACTGAAAAGCCGCATCCAAACTCATGCTTGGAGGCATGCCCGCTGTTGTAGATCTCCCAGGGTGCATTGGTCGTTGATGTTCTTTTCACCATGCTTCCCTGTCCAATCCGTCGCATTTCCTGAAGTTCGGTAACGTCCGATGAATATTTCTCAAGGACATTCACCAACTGGACATCAGCACCTTCTCTGTTGAGGGTGCGAACATTTCAGGTATATATCCTCAAATCATGGTCCTTAAAACGTTTGCGTGGGTCGTCGTCAGAGGGGGTCAGTATCCGAGGCATTGTTGTCGCAGTTTTCATTGGTGGAGTTTTTTTGACGGCGGTGGGTACCAAACCCGACGAACCAGCCCCATATATTGTACCCTGTAGGGAGGGCTCGCCGCTCACGTTAGCCAGAAGCTTTGCGGATGCAACGCGTTCTGTTTACAGTGGTCACCAACGAGGAGGTGTGAGTCGACTTGAGACGCAGTAAGCCAGGATCGCGCTGGGTTCGCCAAGTAGAACCGATCAGCAGCTTTACCTCACTACATAGGTCCAGAAAAACTATGAATAGAAATTTCTGGACGACCACCCGTCTTATTAATTGGATTGGGGAAAACCTAATGATGCAGGGCACCACGTTATCTGGTGCCTACAACACAATTACATAGCGACCGTGACATTGTAAGCAGGAGCTTACGGGACCAGGATCTGGAATAGGAATCAACAAAAAAAACCAAAAAAAATGGCTCTGGAAGAATCAACAAAGGAAAAAATCTGAGTGAGTACAGTGACAGTGTGGCTATCAAATGTGTAATGAATGACCAGAAATGACGTGAAAAAACAAAGAAAAGAAATAGGGGTGGCCGTAGAAATAAAATTCAGAAAAGAATTCGCCATCTCTAAAATCTACTAAATGGCTCTACACCACCACCTTACAGTACAGCATTCAAGCTCTGGGAAGAGCTTGATTTCTTAAAAACTGAATTACACAAGCCCATAGGTACACTAGCACCCTAGTACATCTGCAAAACTAAAACATCCTCTATAGGAGGAAGAAGAGCTGCCCGTCCGATTGCCCAGGTCCATTATACACACCGCACTGTGTACAAACGTGCACAATCCCAAAACAGCAGCAGCCAGTGCGAGCACCGGCCCCGCCTGAGCCCATAGACTTAGGACAACAGCAGCAGCCTCATCAGAAATTTTTAATTAGATATCTAGCAAAATGAAATTTTGAAATTTTACGTGTACAATTAAGATATTTTTAAAACAAATGTTTGTAAAACCTATTGTAAATTAGTGCTGCTTCAGTAGCGCTAAAGAAGAGTAAGCCTGTAAAGCTTATGCGAAAAATTAGGCAGGAAATGTACACCGTCTAGTACGGTAAAACTATTCTCTCCACCCACGAGGTGTATTAGGACCGTGAGTTTTAGACACGCGAAACTGGCCCTTATGGCAATAATTAAAAACGAGAGCGTAAGTTAAAGTCGGCTCTAACCGACTTCGATATACCCGTTACTCATGGAAACAAATGTTTAATAGCCTTACTGTATGCCTGAGGTGGGTCAGCCGAAAAGTATGCAACATTTTTTAACTCGTCTCTCTCTCTCGCTCTCTCTCTCTCGCTCTCTCTCTCTCACTAAGATTGCTGCTGAACGCAATGCTTAGGTTATGAGTGGGGTGGGTGGTGGGTGTTAACTGATCGTTTTTTGCTCATAACTTGAGTATCGTTCATCCGATCTTTATCATTCCTTCAGCAAATCGATAAATAATTTTAAGAACTAGATATCTCTAGAAAGTACGAACCATCTATCATCAAAACTGTAGGAGGATATGACGTTTTTTCCAAATTGCGGGGGCGTGAGGGGGCGTGGCAAAAATTGAAAATAAACTTGATCTGCGTGCAGACGATAGGAGTCTACATTTCAAATTTGGTTGCTCTAGCTCTTCTAGTCTCTGAGATCTAGGTGTTCATACAGACGGACGGACGGACGGACAGACGGACAGACGGACAGACGGACAGACGGACAGACGGACATGGCTATATCGACTCGGCTGTTGATGCTGATCAAGAATATATATACTTTATATGGTCGGAAATGATTCCTTCTGCCTGTTACATACATTTGCACGACTTTAGTAGACCCTTTTACTCTACGAGTAACGGGTATAAAAAAAAATAGAAAACATCAATTGCGAAAATAATTATTATCATTGAACAAAATTAAATCCAATTAAAAATAAATTTTTTAATATCATCCAAACTGGATATACCTTTCCAATTATTAAAAACCTGGCCCACAATGGGGCTCATTTATACGAAAACGGCGGATTCAAGCGCCAACGTGATTAAAAAACACTCGAGGTAACTTCAACCGACCTAAAGTTAATTACCGTTTTAATGATCATAATTGTCGTATCAATGTGTGTTAGCATTTCTATTATACTCTACCAGATGCACAATAAAGCAATTGAAAAAGAAGTATATAAGCAGGGCAAATGACCTGGAAAACGTCTTAAAACAAATAAAAGGATGAATAATCAAAGAGAAATACTATGACAAATTAAAACACAAATTAAACTGATTTCCTTTTCCATATGGAATGGAACAAAACAGCAGAACTCATAAAAAGCCTTAGAGTACAATTTGACAAATCATTTAACCCTCTACGGCATGAGCATAGAAATAATAAAAAAAATAAATTTTTTTTATGTTAATATTTGTTTATTTAGGTAAAGATAATATATATTTGGACAAATTTTTTTTCGGGGGGGGGGGGGGGGGGGGGGGGGGGGGGGGCATAGTTTTGGGGGAAAAAAATTAAGCCATATATGGCTTGCTATGCATTTAGCGCATTTCAGAGTTTGCCATATATGGCTTTCTATGCAATTAGGTTACTTCATGTGAAAGTTGGTAAAACAGTTTCTTTTGTCATTATTGCATAGAAATACATTGCATTTCTCACAAAAAGTGTATGAGCGGAAAGAACAATTATTTTGGCAGAGTTGCCTTTGCTTTTTCCAGGTGGGAAAATGCCCAATATTGTCCACCCGAACAGAATTCAAGGGAATTTCCTGGTGCTTTATTCTTTTGCTGGTAGAAGGAGTACCTTCCCTGCTTGTAGTCGGGGATGAAGTGGGAGTCATCGCAGGACGTCCGCGCTTCCTAACTTTTCCTGCCTTGCACAGGTGCTCAGCTATTAAAAGCTTTAAGTCGAAGAGTGGCATATATTGATCTGACTTACGACGCTATAGAATCCATGAATTAACCACTCACATATCAATCATGTGAAAAAATATTTTTTTACACCATTTTCTTGAACGCAATTGAATTCTATAAAGTCCCAGTAAAGAATCCAGTAAGTCAACGCCACCCATATGGTAATTGTACACATCAACTGCCTTAGGAGAGTCGATTTATACATACTTTTTGTCTTTCTTACTGAATCGGTTTTTTGTTGAAACAGGATTGCTTCCCACGTAAGTAGAAAGAATGTTGACTACTTTATTGTCAAACCAAGAAACGAGGCCAAGCTGAACTCCATCGATATTAGTAACTTTTTCGACCATGCTTCCACGTCCTTGCTTTTTCAATTCTTTTTCAGTTGGCATCTTTGAATTAGGTACTCGATTAATCCTTGCCGTACCCAAAGCCAATATACCATTTTTCATACGGTAGACTTCAAGTTTGGGACTATTGAACCAATTGTCGATAAATAATTTGTAGTCTTTTCCTTTTCCGTTCCAACATTTCCGCTTACTCCCAAATTAGGTGCTCTTTCCGGATATGTATCACTTTGGGCTCCCGCAAAAATATCAAAATCGTAGCTAAAACCTGATACTCCACTCAAAACAAAATTTTTGAAGCCCCATTTGTGAGGCTTTGCCGGATTATATTGTTTTAAGTGGTGACGGCACTTCGTGGGAATAATTTGCTCATCAACCACCAAATGTTCTTCCTTAGGTTCGAGCAGTAATTGATTACGGATTTTGTCCAGCACTGGTCGAATCTTGAATAGCTTGTCAAACCCGGCTTCACCTGCCAACTTCATATCGTCATTATTGTTGAAGTGCAGAAAACGTTTTATAGTTTCCCATCTGTTGCAACTCATGGTGCTATGTATAAATTCTTGACCAATTCTTCTCAATAAAAGTTCATATATGTCGAACGAGACGAAAATTAAGCACATTGGGATACTGATTAATACGTATAACGAGGTTCGTACAATATTATATGATAATAAAGCTAGACTTAACTCATTACATTTAACACAATCTTCAGACGTTGTCAAGCGTGTCAGAGAAACCCTTATATATATATCAGACAGGCACAATTTGCAACTGTTCTGCCCCTCGATATTAAATTCTCCAGCAAACTTTGACCGATCGGTATTAATGGATGACAAGTCCAGCATACCGGAAGAAACGAATAGAGACGAAGTAACAGAAGCAGTAAATACACCTGCTAGCTGAGATTAACTAGAAAGCCTACAGAACATATGTAACTATCAACATGACAGACGATATAGCACAAAATAGACAGTACGTCAAAGAGTTATCAACAACTGTACCTGACTTTGACGGACGAAAAATGCATTTGGAAAGATTTATCACAGCCTAAAAACTGGTTGAAATAACAAAGGGCAACCAGGAAACCATTCAAGTAATAAAATCTAAAATAGTTGGTCCAATACTGTACAAGGTACAAAATGAAACGACTATAAATGGAATAATTGCGCAGAAATAGACAATCTCCGCAGAGCACTAGAGACAGCATATATAGACAATGGTCTCAGCTATGATCCAAAATTGCGTGGATGAAAAAACTAAGACAATACTTGAAGCAGGAAGCTTTAGCACAATAAATGACGCTATTGAAAAATATATACACTGCTGCACAAAAGCTACAGGAAGCCCAAGCACTGTCTTCTATTTCCAGAATAGAGGCAGGGGTAACAGTTACAGAGGTAATTACCAGGGAAGAGGTAATTATCAAAATAATGGTAATTACCGAGGAAACTACTAATTCCTCAGGAAATTATAGAGGCTCTCAACAAACTTATGGCAACGCCAACAGAGGTAATTCCAACAATCGGAATCAAACCCGTGGCAATTAAAACAATAATAATAACGGAAACAGAAACAACAAAGTCAATAACAATGTAAGAGTTGCACAAAGCAACTCGGGAGACCCCCCCAACCCTTTAGAAACTCGCCAACAATAAAGAAAGTTTATACGATCAACCCAGAACTTAGCGTGTTCATAAAAGTAAAAAATGAAAATACAGGAAAAATGCTCACATTACTCATCGACTCACGTGCTGATATTTCAGTTCTCAAAGAGAACTCAGATCAATTTATCAATATAGATTATAACACTATTGCAAAAATATCAGGAATAGGCGAAGGTGTAACCAATTCCAAAGGATTAGCCTTCGTAGAAATTCAGTCAGACCAATACATTATACCACACAATTTTAATTTGGTATCACCCAATTTTTCAATACCAGGTGATGGCATTCTAGGTATGGATATCTTCAGAAAATATAATGGTATGCTGGACATAAATCCAGTCCAAGATCGGTTCGTACTCCGACCAAATAATTTGGATCATGAAATTTCGATCCCAGTAGCACACGTTTTGACAAATGCCATTATTTAACCAGCTAGATCCGAAATTATCCGAGAAATTAAAGTAAACACAAACGATGACCAAATTCTAATTCCAAATCAAGAAATTCAAAATGGAATTTTTATCGCAAATACGATAACCAACAGCAAAAATGCATATGTCCGAATTTTAAATACAACCAATAAAACAGTAATGGTCAACCTTAAAAAGGTACAAATTGAATCATTGCACGAATACGAAATATTCCAATTAAATTCAAATAACAGAAAAGAAAAAGTTATGAAAGCATTGTCAGAAAACTTTCCCCCTCGTTTTAAAGAAACATTAACTGAACTGTGCACAGAATATGTCGATGTATTCGGACTTGAAACCGAATCAACTTCAACAAACAACTTTTATAAACAAAAGCTAAGGTTAAAAGATGATGAGCCAGTCTATATCAAAAACTATCGAAGCCCGCATAGCCAAACAGAAGAAATACAAAAACAAGTTGAGAAACTGATTTCCAACAACATTGTCGAACCATCTGTGTCTGAGTACAACAACCCACTGCTACTTGTCCCAAAGAGAGCCCTTCCGGGCTCAGAAACAAAAAAATGGCGATTAGTAATTGACTATCGTCCAATCAATAAAAAAGTGCTATCAGATAAATTTCCACTCCCTAGAATTGACGATATTTTAGATCAACTAGGTCGAGCAAAATATTTCTCATGCCTTGACTTAATGTCAGGTTTCATCAGATTGAACTCGAAGAAAGTTCAAGAAATATATATAAATATAACTCCCAAGTATTCCTCTATATGGGTTATTCTTTTATAAACCGAACAGTTAAAAACTCACCTTTTTTAATTTCAATAAAAAAATATACGAAACTAGATCTAGACATGCCCACCAAAACGTAATTTGCTGTTTTGCAAAAAAGAATTTCAAAAATCGTCAAAAACGGAAAAATGGAAAAAAAGGGTTTTTTAAAAACTGGATTTCTCAGGTTTGGTTTATCAGACAGGTCTGGTGTTGATATCGCTGAATAGTATTTTATTGTATCTACTAAAACTATAATTTAATAACTTCTTGAATTATTTAATAATATTAAGTATTTGTTGCTAAATTTTATATATAATTTTTTCTCAGTGTTAACCACCATGATATAGCTTCAAAGGATATACAATTTATTGCCGTAAACACAACTTAAATTACGGTGCTTTCAAAAAGATGGAGACTTTTATAGCTTAAAAGACCACATAAATTACATAATAGAAAAATATTTTATAAAAATTTAACAGACGTTTTTCAACTTTGCAGGAAACATAGCCTCAAGCTACATCCAGAAAAATGTTAATTTTTCATGCATGAAGTGACCTTCCTAGGACCTAATTGCACAGATAAAGGAATTTTGCCAGATGACAAGAAATATGAAGTCATCAAAAATTACACAGTCCCACATGATGCGGACAGCGCTAGACGTTTTGTTGCATTTTGCAATTATTATAGACGTTTTATTTAAAACTTCGCCGACTATTTCCAGCACATAACAAGACTATGTAAAAAGAATGTCTCTTTTGAATGGACAGCCGAGTGCCAAAACGCATTCGAATATCTGGAAAATAAACTCATGCAACCTACCCTACTGCAGTACCCAGATTTCAGCAAAGAATTTTGCATAGTCACAGATGCAAGCAAACAAGCTTGTGGAGCGGTTTTAACTCAAAACCATAATGGACTCCAACTACCAATAGCATTTGCATCACGCTCAGTCACAATAGGTGAAAGCAATAAAAGCACAACAGAACAAGAATTGTCAGCAATTCATTGGGCAATAGTACATTTTCGACCATATATTTATGGCAAACACTTCACAGTGAAAACAGACCATAGACCCCTTACCTATTTATTATATTTTCAATTGTCATTCCCAGCTCTAAACTAACACGCATGCAGCTCGAGTTAGAAGAATACGACCTCACAGTTGAGTATCTAAAGGGTAAAGACAACTGCATGGCAGACGCACTGTCACGAATAACCATAAATGAATTAAAAGAAATTAACACGAACATACTAAAAGTCACTACAAGGTTTCAAAGTAAACAGAAAAATTCCTGCGCAGGAAATGAACAAGTAGATATGCCTAGCCAATCTTTTGCAAACGCTTCTCAACGTATATGACGTTATCACAAATGACGGCTTACGGAAAATAGTGACATTGCGAGTAACCCCACTTAAATGTTCGTTAAAACATGGAAGAAAAGTTATAGCAAGAATCGATGTTAGCGATTTGTACACCAATAGAATTCTAGACTTAAGTCAGTTTTTCCAAAGGCTTGAAAGACAAGCCGGTATACTTAATATCAGCCAAATATCAGTGGCAAACAAAAAAAAAATTAAATCCATTAACAATTTTATTCAAATATATCATTTGTTTTATTACACATACATACACAAAAGAAAAAAAAAACTTAAAAAAAAAAAAAAATTTCATTAAATAACTACACTTATAGGTTACGTTATTTCTCTAAAAGGGTAGGTGTAGTATGTCTGTGCATTATATATATATAAACCACAATTGTAACAATTAGTTGCAATGTGAAAACATAAATACCCCGCGCACACAATATGATAGCTCACTTATGTGCGATGATATTGCTACGCCAGCCAACTTCAATGAGCCACAAAGGCAGTGCATAATTTCATATACATACATACTGCAATCTTTCGCCTCTGTCTCTGCCCGTAGCGACAGAGATAAGTAAATATATACATTTTAGCCGCTAACATAGCATAAGCCACGACAGCCAAAAATAATCAGAAACAAATTGGAACGAAGTTGAAACGGACGTCTGGCCTGTTGGCAGCGCCCGACTAAAATATATATAATTGATAAAATAAAAGAAGAACAGAAAAGAGTGCACTGGGTGCATCAATAAAATCAACCACACGTCTTATAAATTGGATTGGGAAAACCTACTGCTGGAGGGCATCACGTTACCTGGTGCCTACAACACAATTACACCCCCGACAACACAATTCCAGTCCTGATTCACTGACTGACTAACTGATTGGCAATCAACGCAGAGCGCAAACGGTAAGAGATAGAAGGCTGAAATTTGGACAGGAGTTTCCAAAGTCGGAAAAGCGTCGGAAAAGTTTGAATGGGAAAATCTTTTTTTTCAACCGATTGACATGAAATTTGGTTTGTAAGCATAGTACGCGAAATAATTATACACCTGTTTTCCCGATTTTGGAAAATCCTCCCAGGAGGAAAATGACCGGAAAATTCTGCATGCAAAATTTTTTTGATTTGAAATATGATTTTCCAATGTCGCAAAATCAGCTCCTCAGGCGTAAAAATGCCCGGAAAATTGTGTATGCAGAAAATTATTTTTATCCGATTGACTTGAAGCTCGGTTTGTAAGGATAGAATACGAAATAATTTCAAATATGATTTTCCCGGAGAATTCTGTAGGCAAAAAATAATTTTTCATCCAATTGACTTGAAACTCGGTTTGTAAGGATAGAATACGAAATAATTTGAAATGTGATTTTCCAATGTCGGAAAATCTGCCCACAGGGTATGATAATAACCGGAAAGTTGTGCATGAAAAACACTTTTTTTCATCCGATTGGCTTGAAAAGCGTCGGAAAATTTTGTATGGGAAAATCTATTTTTTCATCCGATTGACTTGAAATTTGTTTTGTAAGCATGGTAAGCGAATTAATTCGACACGTGTTTTCCCAATATTGGAAAATCCGCCCAGGAGAAAAATGGCCGTAAAATTCTGCATGCAAAAAAACTATTTTTCATCCGATTGGCTTGAAACTCGGTTTGTAAGGATAGAATACGAAATAAATTGAAATTTAATTTTCGAATTTCGGAAAATCCGCCTTCAGGGTGTGAAACTGCCCGGAAAATTCTTCGTCTGGTGTTTCAGCTGATAAGGCATCGGGGGCTGATCCTATTGCTAGCAACAGGCCTGCAGTATTTAATAGACCAGAGGCTCCTAAAGCGGGATCAGTCGACAGACGGACTGCCCTTAGGATTCAACGTCGAAATGCAACCTCTCCGATCTTAAAGGATCAGACATCGAAGGAGGACTTCGATAAGATCCAACACGATTAGAGTGGGCCAAAACCATAGTGCCTGACTTCCGCGTGGACTACATAAATCCTGCTAAGAAGGCCACCGTCGCTAAGCGAGATAGGTCCATTGAGGAAGGACATACAGAAGCTCCCAAAAGAGCGAAAACGCACGGTGCACCATTGTCTGTCTCCTTTGCGGATGTATCAAAAAGAAAAAAGATTCTGGGTTTCATCGATATGGCAAGAAGCGACGGCAAGATTCCTCGACACCAATGGATGTGGATCGAGGTTGCATTGGGAAGTGTCGCCTTGGAGGTGCTGAGAGTGAATTTAGGCGTCCCACCTGTTTGCACGAACGCGTGTTGGTTTCAGGGCAATGTGAAGCTGATCGCGTGTGATGATGAGAGATCTGAAGTACTGAACAAGACTGCGATTTTGAAGGTTACCGAGGTATATCCTGGTGCACAGCTTAAGGCTGTGGATGCAAAGGCCATACCCTCAAGTCCCAGGGCAAGAGTCTGGCTCCCCAAAAAACCCAGCGTACCAGCTGAAATTTTGGAGATGATGACCCTTTTCAACCCAAAGGCATCAGCAGCGAACTGAAAGATCATTCGGGTGGAAGAGTCTTCCACTGCCAATGAACAGGTGTTTTTCCAGATCAACAGCGAATCGGTGGATTACCTAGCAACTACAAATGGCCTGCTTGACAATGCTTTCAAAAAAGTTCGCATGGTCGTTTACAAGATGGACACTATAGCTCTAGCTACTCTTGCCGCTAGTGTGGAGGCAGAAGAGCCTAGTGAGGATGAAATGGACACTGAGGATAGTCCTCTCCTAGAGGAATCGGGAGGATATTCCTCAGGGTCCGATTACGACCATAGTCTGGGAAGGCTCTTCTCCGAACAGAAGCTTCTGCATGAAGACTTGGATGCAGAGGCCGATGTTACTTTGACGCCGGGGCGATCTAATGAAGATGTTGCAGTTACTGCATATAAATCTGCACCATAGTAAGGCTGCTTCTGCTGCTCTTCTGGTTCGTCTGGCAACAGGCGAGGTAGATGTAGATTTAGTCCAAGAGCCATGGATTTCTAGAGATAGAATCTGTGGCTTAAGAACGCCCAATTATTTTATGTTAAATAAAGGTATGAGTAAACCTCGTATGTGAATTCTCGTTAAAAAACATTATAATGCATTTTTACTTACACAGTAGTCAGCTTAGAATTGGGAAAACATATTTATAGGCTGGCATCCTTCTATCTAGCTCATGACTCCTCAGGGCCAGTACCATCACGTATTTTTCAAGATGTTGTGCATAGCAGCCAACAAAGCAAAACGGGACTCGAAATGGGAGGCGATGCAAATGCTCACCACACACAATAGTCCAGTACGGACATCAATGATCGGGGTGAGTTACTATATATACTATATTATAAGCACCAAATTAAATATCTGCAACCGAAGGGAGGTATTAGATATCACCCTTATATCTGAGTTTCTCGAGGAAAATTTAACATCATGGAGGGTTTCATCAGAGCACTCCTTTTCAGATCACAGATACATAGAAATAAAGCTTTCGGAAACATGTCCTGAACCCAAAATGCTAAAAAAAACTAACTGGAAACAATATAATAGACTCATAAGGAAAGAGCTAAATATTATTCCGCCATTAATACCAGCAACCGACGAGTAATTAGACGCTGTGGTTGATGATTTTACATCGATATGTTAAAGGCCACTAAACAAATCGTGACCAAACAGAAAATTGAAAGAGAACTACAAACCTCCATGGTGGTCCAAAGATTTAGATATTCTAAGGAAAAAATGTAGGAGGGCATTCAATTTGGCTAAGGACACGAATCGGGACAATACTTGGGAAATGTATTAGGTCCGACAGAGTGTCTACAAAAAAGCATTCCGGAAAGCCAAACGATCATCGTGGGAAAATTTCTGTAGTGGCATTGAATCAACATCCGGAGCATCGAGACTTCGTAAAATTCTGTCGGGATCGCCTACCCCCTAGGTCAGCTACAAAACGCTGATGGAACCTGGGCTGAATCCAGTCTAGACTCCTTAAATCTTTTATTAGATACACATTTTCCCGGATGCTCATATTCTGAAGTACCCATCGTAAGAATCAGAAATGACCCTGTTAGCAATTTACAAAAAATAGCTACGGAAGAACGGATAACGTGGGCCGTTAAATCTTTTAAGCCTTATAAGCCTCCGGGACCAGACACAATCATCATAGCTCAGCTGCAGAACTCACTGCAATTTATCATAGGATGGTTACAAACAATTTTTGTAAGCTGTCTACAAATCAACTATATCCCCACTCAGTGGAAGAAGATTAAAGTTGTTCTTATCCCGAAAGCGGGTAAGGCCTCACATGTCAGACCCAATGACTTTCGACCAATCAGCTTATCATCTTTCCTCCTCAAAACGTTAGAAAGATTGTTAGACGTCTATTTAAGAGAAACCATAAGTTCATTCCTTTCTATCTCTGGCGTTGCATGCAAATAGTAAGGGTAGATCTATTAAAAGAGCACTTCACTCCCAAGTCTCAATAGTAGAGCAATCACTTGAGATCAAAGAGTACGCACTGGCGGCATTTTTCCACATCGAAGGAGCGTTTAACAACGTCCTTCCTAGCGCAATCACATCTGCCCTGACAGATCTCAATGTGCAGGTACCGCTAGTAAAGTTCACTCGACTCTTGCTTACCAGTAGAGCAGTAAACTCACAACTAAGGAATGCCTGCTCTCGAAGGTATGTGAATAGAGCCACTCCTCAGGGAGGTGTTCTTTCGCCGCTTCTATGGGTTTTAACGGTAAACAAGCCGTTACGACTCATGGAAGAGCGAAGACATACTGTGATCGCCTATGCGGACGATATCGTCATAATAAACAGAGGCAAATTTCCGCAAACTCTTGGAAATATAAAGTTCCGGATTTGATTCTCCTTCGTTTAAATAACTTAGTACTAGAATGTAGCAACACGGGCTAAATATCTTGGCATAGTACTTGACAAAAAACTATACTGGAACGAAAATATTCTTGAACGGGTCAAAAAGGCGACCACAGCGCTGTACTCGTGCAAGCGCGCCATTGGCCGGAAGTGGGGCTTCTCCCCTCAAATTATACACTGACTTTATTCAGCTGTCGTCCGCCCCATACTACTCCACGGAGTCTTAGTCTGGTGGCCGGTCTTGGGTAAACCCACCGTTCTTAGGACTCTTCACTAAGTATAACGCAATGCTAGCTTATGCATGAGTGGCGCTTTGCGTACTACTTCTACAGATGCCCTTAACATTATGTTAAACCTAATACCCCTAGATCTAGCTGCCAGAGAAAAAGCTAGCAATACTGCTATTAGGCTTAGAGAAACTGCTACCTTTTGTGAAGGCTCCCAGCGACACCAACAAATATTGATTATAGCATACCCACTTTAGCCTTTGATACTATGTATGAGGTTATAATACCAAGTCGCATGGCAAACCAAACGCCATCCAACATCTACACAGATGGCTCGAAATTGGAAAGCCTGGTGGGAGGTGGAGTTTTCAGTCCAGCCCTAGGTATGGAAATGTCCTTTCGTCTTCCCGACCATTGTAGCGTCTTTCAGGCGGAGGTTGTAGCTATCCAGTAGGCTACAAACCATCTAAGAGAATTCGAGGTCAAAGAAAGAAATGAATTTATCTTTTCAGACAGTCAAGCTGCAATAAAACCTCTTGACGGTAATACAATCAATACTAAAACTCTTACTGAGTGCGGCAAATCTCTGAATGAGATGGCTCAGCACTTTAAAATACGTCTTATGTGGGTGCCTGGACACCGAAACATTGAAGGCAACGAGATAGCCGACATGCTCGCTAGACTTGGCACTACCGCCCAGCTCCTACCGGATAGGAGCACAATAGGGGTGCCTTTTGCGACATGTAAATTAAAAATAAGGGAAACTACCTCCAAGATGGCCACAAGCCGATGGAGATCAATCCACACCTGTGCAATCTCTAGGCCTAACTTGGCCCACTCTTTACTTCAAAAGAACCTTAACGCTGTAACGTCTAGGCAGACAGAAAGCCTCCCTACTCGTAGGAACTCTGACAGGACACTGTCTCATCGGCAGGTTTGCCGCAAGACTTGGTATCAACCATAACGACTACTGTAGAAGCTGTTGCTCAGTTGATGAAGAAGAAAGCGTTCAGCATCTTCTCTGCCACTGTCCAGCGCTCAGTAGGAGACGATTTGCCACCATTGGTTTTCAGCCGTCTCTGAAATAGAGATTGCTTTGCTACTCAAGTTTGTGCTACTTTCTAAGTGGTTCGAAAAGGAAGACCCACTCTTTACTGTCAAAACGTAAAAATTTAGGGGTTATATGGTATCACAACGGGCCTTTTTTGGCCTAAGTGAAGAAGCTTCACCGCTTCTGCCAACGCAACCTAACCTAACCTAACCTACCTCGATGACTCGGCCCTTTGTTCAGGTGTTTCGGCTATAATTTTCGTCGACGATCAGTACGATATCTATCTCCTTGACCCATCGTTTCCAGAACTGGTTGGCGAACATCTCACTTTGGCACAGAGTCCATTTGTAATCGATTTGCTCCGGCTCGCAGAACGGCTTTTGGCCATTTGACGACCCGAGCAGCAGATGATTTGGGGTGATAGCTTCTTGGTCCTCGTGATCGAGAGACACAAGTGTTAACGGCCTAGAGTTGATCGTCATCTCCACCTCCATCATGGCCGTGAGCAGGCTCTCGTCGGTGAGCTTTTGATTTGCGGCTATACGGTATAGTACAGCTTTTATGGAACGCACTAAGCGCTCCCAGGATCCACCCATATGAGGGGCTGATGGCGGGTTAAAATACCAGGCTATTCCCCGCTGCCCTAATTTTGTTGCATCTCGGAGTCGTCCACTTGTAAGGTTCCTCGTAAAAAGGCATCTAACTGAATATTTTTTTTGGGGCCCCTCGATGAGCTATGTGACGACGCAGACCCATTAGGCACGAATTTGTGCTTAAGCTGTGGACGATCTTGAGATGCATATTGCTCGCATCGTGAGGCAAGTTATGAGCATGCCCCAACGCTTGAGCGCCTTCCTGCCGTCGATGACTGTAATTGAGCCAAAATAGTCCATGCCCACGTGCGTGAAAGCTGGCTTGAACGCGCCCAACCTGGCTCGTGGTAGTGGCGCCATCAGTGGTGGCACAAGCTGAGCATTTTTTAGCTTACAGTGTTGACAGTTGCGGCGGATTTCTTTAAGGAGAGGTTTGGTTAGTTTGGGAATTGAGTATTTTTGCCTCACCTCGTTTATGGTTGTTTCGTGGTTGATATGGAAATACTTTTCGTGATAGTGGCGCACTACCAACTTGGTCACCCAATGCTTGGGTGGTAATGCGACTAGGTCCACTTGGATGCTCGTGTAGCGCCATGCGCGGTCGCGTACACACATCACTCCAGAGTCGTCTATGTACAGTTGGAGTCTCCACAGCGGGCTACTGCGGCAGACTGATTGTCCTTTGGTGGTGGCAGCATACTCGTCGGCATATAATGTTCCAGCTGCATGGTCCGATATAGGAACCGCTGGGCATTGGTGAGAAGATTCACCCGCAGACCTGTAGCTCCACCGGTGTGGCGAATCTTGTGGATAAGCTTCTCTTTGTAGACAAGCCAATATGCGACTGCTCGTGACAGCCGATTCCAGTCGGAGTTGTACTCGTAGTTGAGCCGCGCCATTTCCTCACGAATGTAAAGGATACGAGGACGCAGCTCCTCCGTGGCTTCGTCTATTTTGATTGTTTTTGTCGGCCATTCAGAAGGCGGCAATTTTAGAAAATTGTGCGCCACATTCGATTTGCTCCGCACCCATCTCCAGCGGTTGAGGTACGTGAGCTCAGCGATTTCGGCGACCCTAAACATCACGAATTGCTGATATCGTCGTGGATCTCCGGCGAGCCATGGCAGAACGGTTTTGGAGCCCGTCCACACATGGAACTGTGGGACTTCGACCTCATGATGCGTCTTGATGGTCCTTAATAGTCGGGCACCGGGGACTGCTGCTGCCTGTAACTCAAGGCATGGGATGCACAGTGGCCGCAATGGTGCTACCTTTGACTTAGCTGAAACGAGACAAAGAAAAACCTCACCCTCATGCTCGATCGGAAAATATGCGACCGCAGCATAAGCATCTTCTCCAGCGTCCACAAATATGTGGAGCTGAATATGGCAATCTTCTGCTACCAAGCCTTGGAAGTAGCATCGAGGAATTTTGACTTCGGCTATGGGGGGGAGGAACGATAGCCAAGTCTGCCACATGTCTCGCAACTCCGGTGTCAGATCTCCATCCCAGTCAATATTAATACGCCAGACGTTTTGGAGCAAGATCTTGAGGTACATCATGATGCATGACACCCATGGGGTCGAACACCGATATCAAGACTTGAATAACTTCTCTTTTGGTCGGCGTTATGCTATCCGATATAATGTTGCGCTTTATACGCACGAACTTAAGTGCATATGAGAATGCATATTGGCTTGGGCTGTATTGCATACCCAATATTTTTTCGTGGTGAGAATGTATCTCCTCGTTGTTGTAGAATTTTTTCTCATCTTGATTTTTAATGGTCCCGTTTAGAACTGACAAGACCAATGTTGAGTTTGAACACCACTTATGCATGTGAAAGCCGCCACGTGCGTGAACTTCTCGGACTTCTTTCGCTTATTTGATAGCTTGCTCTGGCGTGCGGCAAGAATCTATAAATCGTCATCATAGTGGTGTTGTCTGATGGCTTTAGCAGCAGCAGGATACTCGCTGGCATGTTTGGTTGCGATCACATAGCGCACTTAGTGCGCTATACAAGGCGAGCAAGTAACTCCAAATGTGAGGACGTTCAATTGGTAGATCTCTACTGCACCTGTTTCCGAGTTTTGTCACAAGAAACGTTGTGCTCGGGCGTCTTCTTCTCGTACTGCTATGCGATGGAACATTTCGGCCACACATATACCGACTTCTTGCATTCTAAAATTGTACTTTATTTTTAGCTTTTCGGCGTAGCCTTTATCGATGAGATTTTTTATTTGACTGCTTAATTTGATGGCGGGCTGGGGGTTGCTGGCTATCTTTCTTTAGAGACACATGAATCTCTTTGGTGCCGTTGCCAGGCTATTTGGGAATTGGCTATAATCATCCTTCCAAAGTAGACCCATGGTATACCTGTCGGCTAGGTGCTTTGTTGAATTTTCCAGAATTCGCAATGTTCGTTGCTCCTCTGGTGATTTTGCCAGCTGCTGGGGTACGTTGTCCTCAGAAAGCATGAATCTTTTGACCATTTCGTGTAGGTCATGGTCGCAGTGGCATTAGTGTAGATGGACCTTACCTTCTGATCATATACGGTCCATCCCAATCTCGTCTTTGCAGCAATTGGTTGCTGCTACTTTCCTTCACGCACTTTAAGCGAGGATATGAGATTGGGATTGTTGAATCCTATTATCATTTGAGGGGCTGCCTTTACGTAGCTTGGTAATGGCAGGCCTTTAAGATGCGGATATTTTGCCTTTATTTGATCCGCAACCATTGTCTCAGCAGACATGCCCAGGCTTTTGACTGTGTGCACATCGTTCAATTAAAATATTTTGGTGCCTGGGCCCTGCTTCGAGATTTTTAGATTTAGCCGCCGGGATCGGGGCTCTTAGCGTTTGACTTCTCCGGTCCAGCTTATGCATAGGGGGCTGGCAATACCTTCTTCGCCCAGCTCATTGGCTAAGCCCTCCTCCAGGAGTGTAAAAGTCGACCCGTCATCCATGAAGGCATATATATTGATCGACTTCGACTTCCCATGCAAAGTTACTGGAACGACTCGTAAGAAACTTTCTGCTATATCAGATGCTGACTTACGATGGTTGTGGAGTGCGCTGGTCGTTAGTGCCTCATGGCCCTTATGGAGGAGGCTGTTGTGATTTTCGTGGCACCCACTTACTACACAGGATATTCTACTCCAGCACGATCCCTTGTGCCTTTTGAGGCACTGTACGCACAGGCGGTTGGTTCTTACAGCTTCCCAACTGGCTGCCATGGTCATGCGCTTGAATTTTTCACACCAGCTGTGGAACTACGTGCCTCTTCACAAATCGCACATGGTGCGCGTTGCTGATCATCGGCCTTGGCAGCTTCGTGTGTGTTAAGCGCCGCATTTCGCATTGGTTTCTTGTCGGCTGTCGGAGCTATATTCGGCGATGATACGCGGCGTCCGGCATCCGCTAGCTTGAACAACCAATCGGCCAAATTTTGCAAGTTTGGGAAGTCAATAGATTTGAAGTGTATTCCCCAGTTCAGCATCATGTCTGGTCCCATCTTCTCGATGAGTTCTTGCAGTAGCGTTGGGTTGTTTAGGTGTGCATCGAGCTTGGTTGCTTTCATTGTTGCACACATATTTTTGACCGCAAATGCAAGCTCGATTAGTGGTTCTAGCTTGCCCCTTGGTGAAGGTAAATTGCGTACATTCACAATTAGCACTTTTATTATATGTTCCGGGCTGCCGAAGTACATTTTTAGTGTGCGCACCACGTCCGGCAGCAGATCTGGGAACAAAAGGCAGTCTCGTACGGCTTCTAGTGCCTTTCCTTTAAGGCACTTCTGCAAACGGATGATATTTTCTTCATTGCTGTAGCCATCGATCTTTGTGCTGGTCTCATATGAGCTGAGAAATAGTGGCCATTCTTTGCGGTCTTCTGTGAAGCCTGGTAAATCCCTCGGCAATAATTGCCGAGCGGTCATTTGTTGTAAGGTTATGGCTTTCATTTTTTCGGCCACCTCTTTGTTTTTTGTGCACGATGCCTGCGGAGTACTACAACTGTCAGGCTCCATCAAATGCATGCGTGATGTTGACCCTCTCCATCCGTAATGGGGGGCTGCTAATGACTTGGTGTTGGTCCGTCTGACGACACGTGCACGCTTAGTAATTCGTACTTAAGGCGCAAGTATTCTATTTTAATACACATTTCTTCTTCCAGTTGCTGCAATAATAATCGCTGATCCTCCTGCCTTGCTCCATCTCCAGCCAACTCGCTTACTTTGTTAGGTTGGTTAACCGTAACACTTGATCCGTCCTCGGAGCTTGCCGATGACGGGCGAGAAGTGAGGTTTTGTTCACCTCCAGCAGATGAAGAGCCATTTTGTAGGTTAAGTCGGATATAGGGAGCACACAACCGCGTGCGCGTGGTGGCGTCGTTGTCCGATCCACAGCATGTGCAATGGAATTGGCTTGAATACTTTGAGCATGTAAGCCTCTCATCATTGTCCGGTGTGGCACATATTTGGCAACTGCTGGACGATGCCATATCTTTCCGCCTCGGGTGACTCGTCCAAGAACTTTCTCCGTTTTTCTGGCTGCCACTACAGCCGGGAATTGTTGGGTTTATTATCTACTCCTCTCCCGTGGAGTGAGTATGAGTAATTGTTGTTTAAGAATTGCGAAGCTATTCTTTGTTGTATGTTTTTTAAAAAATTGTAGCCCGTCCGACTAGTTTTCTAGGACCGCCAATGAGAAAAATAGAAACAGCTCAAACACATTTAATGGCACGTTGTCTCTTTGATATTTGCGATGATCAAATCCAGATTCACACGTAGCTATATGAATGTATGATGATGGTATGTATGTATGGTATGTATGTCGATGTGAAGTAGCTGATGCTTTAAAAAACCAAGTCTTCGTCTCTCAACAGCGAACAAACAACTAAATTATAGGCTGCCTACAAGGTTTGGCTTCACCTATTATTACATTTGATTTAGCGCTGCTAAATGTGTCTTACTTATACAGGTAAAGAACAGCTAAGAATGGCAAGCTCAAAGCGAAGAGTGCCTAGCATAGTTTGTTGTTGTTGTTGTCTTTGCTTGTGGATTGCATTTGACATGACTAGCAGCTGTTTCGGTTATATTTATTTTGTTCGCTGCTGGGCTTTATTTATTGGCAGACCTATAACGATGACGATAATGACAGCGATAGCGATAACGACAACGACAACGACAACGACAACGACAACGACAACAACGACAACGACAACGACAACGACAACAACAACAACGACAACTACAACGACAACGACAACGATAACGATAGCGATAGACTATACTGATGACGACGCATCGATGCGCGACGGGTTATATGCTAGTCTATATATATATAAAAAAGTTCAACCTAACTGACTGACTGACTGGTGACCGTCGCACAGCCTAAACCATAAGAGATAGAATGCTGAATTTTTTACAGTAGTTTTATCTTATGCTGAAAGTGAGTACTAAGAACGGATTTTGGAAAAATCTGCCGGGAAATGTGGAAAATTCGCGAAAATCTGCTGTATGAAACTTTTTTGTTTATCATCCGATCAAGCTAACTAACTAATTTTCAAAGTTCTTTATGAAAATTCAACAATAACTGCATACCAATTTTACGGAAAATTCACCCCTCCTGCGGGGAAAGTGGGTGGTCAAGGTTGCGTGGGCGAAAGTTTAGTTGCCAGCGATTAGTTCCAAACTTATTTTTTAAAGTTACACGTAACAAAATATTAGAAACGTGACTAACAAATTTTGGAAAATTCCACCCCAAAGTCGGAAAACTCGCGGAAAACTGTTGAATGAAACTTTTTTGTTTTTCATCCGATTTAGTTCAAACTAACATAGTGGGTGGGAAGTGGGTGGGATGTGGGTGGTATGCGGGTGGTAAGTGGATGGGTTGTGAGTGGTAAGTGGGTGGCCCACCAACGCGCAGCAGACGCCCAGCAGACGATAAAGGCAGACAGCGGCGGGGGAGAAACTGCATGCGGAGAGCAATGGGCGTATTGAACCCGAGAGAGAGCACACTTCGGAAAGCGGAGCTTGTAGAAGATCGTTAGAGTAGAGGGGGGTGAAGAGCTTTGGTTGTTTGCTCGAGTTAGTTTTCGGTTTTCTTGATATGCTTTTTTTTTAGTGGTTTGTCACACACGCGAAATATAACATGTTGAGTCCATCGAAGTGAAGTGAAACAGCTGGCCTATGCTTTCTGTGTAATCTGCACTTGTGGTGTACTTGTACTTCTTCGTTCCTTTCTTAGCAACTTTCAGCCCTGTGTGAATGCTGGCGCCAACATCCTACAGATTGGTAAGTGAAAGAGCAGCCAAGCCTGCGTGCAAATAAATTATTTTTTTGAATTGTGAGCTGTGGAGCAAAGCTTAGATGCGTATCTCCTAGATACTTATTTTCTTTTGCACCCATTTATGCAGGTGTTGTTTCTTAAGACCCATACATTTTTTTTATAACTTTTTATCATTTTTTTATTATTTTTTTTTTTGTTTTTTAATTATTTTTATATATATATAATATATTATATATTATATATAATTCCTATGTAGATTATTGGAGCAAATATGAAATATTTAGTGGTAGGGTTAAGTAAATAATCAAATTAAAACTTAAAATTAGCGAGCAAATTATGAATGATAAAAAATATTATAAATATATTGTCCACTGAAATTCGATTGAAAACATGAATTGCTAGAAGTTTTATCATTGGGGTGGGAATGCGACACGTTAGATAGTAGTAAGTAACCGTCCGAGTCAAGATGCTACGATACATTTTCTTATAGACCAATAGACGAACGTCGGACTGAGTAAGGGGGATCATTCTCTACCATGGCTACAAATGGTCCAAGGTGTCATGTTGTTTTGGTATCGACGGGAGGGATCAGCCAGGCTGTATTAACATCGGATAGGGGGACTAGGGTACATGTGAGTGAATGGGAACTGGGCATGAATGGGTATGATTGTGTGATTTGCGAGAACATTTTTTTTTCTTTATTTTTTTTATCCATTTGAATGCGTATTAGAGTGAATGTATAGTGAATGGGGGCTTACCTCTCTACAGCCACGACAGTACTTTTTAACGGACTTTTTCAACTATCTACTCTCCGACCTATAAAAAAATTGGCACGATTTTTACATAATTATTGTTTGTGTTTCTGGGAAGGATTAGCCCTGGCAAAAGAACCCCACCCAAATACGGCGAGCTAAAGCCGGGATACCACCGTGCCAGAGACCAGGTTGCTTATTCCATAAAGCCGGAAGGAAGATAACAGGATGTGGGTGGGAAGTGGGTGGTGTGTGGGTTATATGTGGGTGGGATGTGAGTGGGAAGTGGGTGGGAAGTGGGTGCGATGTGCATGGAAAGTGGCTTAGAAGTGGGTGGGAACTGAGTGGCAAGTGGGTGGGAATTTGATGGGAACTGGGTGGGAAGTGAGTGGTTAGAGGGTGGGATGTGGGTGGGAAGTGTGTATGTGGGATATTGTTTCCATACTGATAAAGGCTTACTGATGGCGGCGCAGCGAAGCGCGGCGGGTTTTACGCCAGTCTAATATATTTTAATCAATGGTTTGACGGACTTAACGCGATGGCTGAGAAATGAGGCTTACAGATATGGCATTTTCAATTTTTTTTGTCGATATTTCTACTTTGGCCACCACTGGTCTAACTATTTTATTCTATGCGATTTCGCCTTAAAGTTTATTATCAGAGCCCATTTAATTCTCCGTTGAACAAATGTTGCCCCAATTAATTTGGATACCGATTAAAGTGCTCTGTGAAATTGGAACGCGTTAATTAAGACCGCGGTGCATTTTGTATGGCGGTCTTATTTCATTCTGCAAAATGAATTTAGACCGCGACCATCAAATGAAATTAGACCGCGCGGTCTAATTTCATTATGCAAAATGAATTTAGACCGCCATCACAAAATAAAATTAGACCGCGCGGTCTAGTTTATCAATGTTTGGTGTTCGAACGGATTGTGGAAAGATACTTTTAAACTCTTTTCCACACCGCGCGGTCTAATTTCATTTTGTGATGGCGGTCTAAATTCATTTTGTAAAATGAAATTAGACCGCGCGGTCTAATTTCATTTTGTTATCGCGGCCTAAATTCATTTTTCAGAATGCAATTAGACCGCCGACCGCGGTCTTAATTCACGCGGTCTAGTTTCCATCACCCCGATTGACGAAGTTGTTCGCATATTTCTGAGTACACCTTGGCGATCTAGTATTTTTTTTTAATATATTTGTGTGTTTCTATAACATAAGTGCCCCAATAAGTATGCTCTGTTTTGTTTGGTGCCAAATTCAAATAATCTTTTTTAATATTTAAAATGCTAATATATAAACTTCCATGTTTCACGATTTCTGGGCAAATATTAAAGGTCTCCGAATACTGTTACCTAGTATAAAGATAAACTAAGCTATAGTGAGTAGCTGTGGTCAGTAAGGGGCTATTATTATTGGTTAATGAGTTGAAATTCGCATATAAAACAAAAGAGCCGTGCACAGCAAGAAGCGTACTCAGGCAAGCACGGTTAAGGCTTGTGAAAAGCTGATTGCACTCTTGAAGCAAGCGTTTGGCTCTTGTCGGTGTGAATCACATGCTCATTTTGGCGTTGCGTGTGTGCGTTTAGCCACGGACACGAAATTTAATACTTAAGAAATTGCTTTTCAAGTCCACAAAAAGGACCCAATGATGACTGAATAACCGTGATTGTAATAATACTGTACCGCCATAAAATACAATGGATGACCAATGATGAAGATTTTAGAAACCACTAAAACGAGAAGGACGAAGCATTAAATACCAAACAAAAATCAAAGATCAAGAAGATAAGCAATAATGAAAAGAAGCTGACATCAGCATGCGCATCCAATATAGCAGCGATAAGAAATGCATAGCCCATGAAGAGCATTCATTAAAAATATGTATATAGTGTTAATTTTGAATTGTTGTTAGTGATAAAGAAAAACCATTTATTCGGTTGGTACAGTATGCTTATGAAACATTAAAATATGATCTAAGGCAACTCCGACGACTCAGCAACACGTCTGCTTCTCAACAACTCCGTAACCACACTGACTCGACGACGACATCATTCCTTCGCTCGTTTCTCCTGCTTCTCGTCTCCTCTTCTACTCGTTGCCTCTTCAGGATCTGTGAGCAAACCATGCAAAGCTCTGAGGAACTGTTAAAAGTGCATGCAGGATGGTTTTCGTTTTAATGCCAAGTCGTCAGTCTCTCTTTTAAGCGACCAGCAGTAATTAGAAAGCATTTTTTCTTGACATTTCCCGACTTGCTGAATCGTCGGAGTTGCCTGAGATCATATTTTTATTTTTCATAAGCAAATTGGCTCCAACAGCACCTCCAGGAGGGCCAGGGCCAAGCTTTTCTCAATCTCTTGGCGTGTGTGCTTAAAATTTCTCGCACCAGAGAAAGGGACCTACGCCGAATCCGAACGGCAATATTTAGAGAATTTTTGTTTTTCATGGCTAGTTACTTCACAGCTGGCGCCAGTAGCTGGTGAAGGTGACCGGTTGTGTTAAAGTTTTTTTCTAAAGAAAGAAAAAAACTTTTTCTATTAGATGGCACCGCACCAAAAAAAGAAAGAGATTGTGAGAAGCTCTGCTTGTGGACCTTCGGGCTGTGTAAAGACAAAAAAAATTTAATCTAAGTAATTACTATTTGAAATTGAACAGCTATGGTACACACACATTTACAAATATTTCTGTCCACATAGGGTTTTTTGTGGTGTGGGGTTATGGCACTAACTGTTACCATGGAATTCCGTACCAGCTATAGCACTTCCGACATGAGAAGGTAGCTGCTGAATTGCAGTCGATGGGCCAAGTCTATTGAAGCTAGAACCGGAAGGCCCTTTGCGACCAGCCTACACTATGGTGTATAGTTTATAGTGTACAGTATGCAAACAACTAATGGCTTCGAGCTGGCTAAAACTTGGCTATGTAGTTTGAAAATCAAAAAGGTCGTTAAAAATTAAGCATGGCGTTCTTGTGGGATGCTTTTTTTTCGATTCAAAATCTTGCGGTGCACTGTCTCTTTTTTTTTATAAGCGAATTTCAACTCATTAACCAATAATAATAGCCACTTACTGCCCACGGCTACTCACTGCAGCTTAGTTTATCTTTATACTAGGTAACAGTTTTCGGAGACCCATAATATTTGCCCAGAAATCGTGAAACGTGGAAGTTTATATATATTAGCATTTTAAATATTTAAAAAAAGATTATTTGAATCTGGCGCCAAACAAAACAGAGCATACTTATTGGGGACTTATGTAATAGAACACACTAATATATATAACATATGTCAGCAAACTAAAAAAATACTAGATCGCCGAGGTGTACTTAGAAAAATGCGAATAACTTCGTCAAACGGTATCCAAATTAATTGGAACAACAGTTGTACAACGGAGAATTAAATGGGCCCTCATAATAAACTTTAAGGCAAACTCGCATAGAATAAAATAGTTAAGCCAGTGGTGGCCAAAGTAGAAATTTCGAAAAAAAAGTTGAAAATGCCACATCTGTAAACCGCATTTCTCAGCCATCGCGTTAGATCAGTCAAGCCATTGTTAAAAATATATTAGATTGCTCTCGTCGCTATCGGAATTGAGAAGGTTATAAACAATCAGACGGTCCATGCGCGCGTTATATCTTTTTAATTGACGTAAAAAAGAAAAAAGCTGTTTTTGGCCCATGACTTCAGATTTTGGGGGTCCCCGAGGAAAACCAAGTATGAGGAAGTGCTATACGCGACCTTTAAGTTTTTGCCGGCTCTCGGTCTCGTTATGTTGGTACATAACTTTAAATCGGGGACACACCACACCACAAAGGAGGTAAGTTGACCGAACAGCTGTTTCAATGGTATCTCTACCATTTCATCAGCGGTCTTCACCTGGTACCACAATCAGAAAACAACTCCCTCCTCATGCCTGAGATGCCATAATCGCTTGGGAACTCCAATCCGATTCAACAGCAAAACAGGCACAACGAGCCAGAGCCGCGCTGTCTGTGGCCTTTGTACGTGTGTGTGTCCCCCAATGGTCTTACAATATTAGTGAGAGAGATTTCCTCTCCATTGTTAACACAGTGACCAGTAAGTCTGAGAGCAGAATTGCATTCAAACAGGGGTTTGTGTTGCTATAAACGAAACTATTTTTAGTTTCAACAACAACGCCGTGCCTGGCGTTTGTTACATACATATATGTTTTAACGACCTTTGTGATAATTAAACCTTCAAGTTTTTGCCGGCTCAAGGGGACACGGTCAACTAACCTTCTTTGTGGTGTGTCCCTGTTTTAAAATTATGTACCAACTTAACGAGACCTAGAGCCGGCAAAAACTTGAAGGTTTAAGAAAGTTGTAAATTAAAAACAAGTGAGAAAGTCGGTCAAGCCCGACTATAACATACTCTGTACCAGTTCAATTGCCCCCGATAATAATGTTATAATACATCCAAGGAGTCACGCGTTTACCGTGCCCTTATTTTTATTATACGCTCATCTCTAAGGTTCTCTCTCTCTCTCCCAAAGAGTGTGTTTGATTGAATACATAGGCTCATAGATTGTGTATCGTTCATCCGATCTTTATCATTCCTTCAGCAGAATGTGGGAGATATGACGTTTTTTCCAAATTGCGGGGGCGGGAGGGGGAGTGGCTAAAATTGAAAATAAGCTTGATCTGCCTGCAAGTATAAGAAATATATGTCCCATACATGTCAAACCTCTATCTCTTACCATCTCTGAGATCTGTGCGTTCGTACAGACGGACAGACAGATGGACAGACGGACGGACGGAAAGACGGACATTGCTATATCGACTTTGCTGTTGATGCTGATCAAGATAGGGTCTAGGAAACGATTCCTTCTCCCTGTTACATACTTTTGCACAAACTTAATATACTCTATGTACCTTCGGTACAGAGTATAAAAATTACTATTACAACAAAAACATTGAAAGCAATAGCATTCATTCCTGGCTGTTTGCTGTTGGATTGCCATTTAAGTCTGTCGCTCAGGCAAAGAAATGTGAGTAACTTTGCTCTGCGAATTTCAGCAACACTGCGCATTTTGCTTAAGCAGTGAACGCGCTTGCGTTCTAATGTCTCTAATGTGCGTTCTAATGTCAATCGCAGACTGGCAAGCTCGACGATTTGTTCGCTGGCGCTCTGGCGTTCTCTGGCCGATTGCGACTCGGGTTCTGTGCGGGGTTCTTATTGCGACTCGGTCTTCTGTGCGGAGTTATAATGTCGACACAAGCATTGGAATCAATTTTTATGCATTTGACGCCTCTATGCATTAGTTGCTTAGTTTCTATATCTTATACGCTGTTTACACTGCGGTCGTACGACCTTTTTTGGTATTTTTTGTCTGAGACTGGTCGTCCGGCTATACAAAATTATGGCAGTTGACTTTGAATTTGAGACGGTCGCAGACTCCACGACCGAAAAATATCAGTGATGGCAGACACTATTTACCTCAAAAATTTGGCAGCCTTGTGCAATTTTTATCGATAGCTATCGGAATATGCATCCGCGTAAATATAAGAAGAGCAATAAGAAGATAAACAAATGCAAACGATAACGGTTAAAAGTAAGTACGAAAAATGGATATCAATCGAAACTTATGAAAATGTGTTTTTCAGACCCAGCTAAAAGTGACAATAACCAAATCGAACTGTTGGAAGACTTTTCAGTCCACTTGAAGGACTCCTCATGCAGTTCGAAGCCGAAAAAGCGTAGACTGGACCGCGGCGAGGCCTTAAACTCCCATCTACAGGAGGCAAGTCGAATTACGAGCGAGACAGCAGATAAAACGATTGAGTCCTCACAAAAGCGAAACCGAATCCTAGAGCGGATTGCTACCAACCAAGAGTTGATGTTGGAAAGTTTGGCCAAGCAGTCACATAGTCAATAACATATTAAAAAACTTTATTTATAATTGTACTGATTCGTTAGAATTTAAGAAAGATGCTAGAGCACATCGGATCTCGTTTGGAACACTTTGAGTCCCTTCTATTAAAAAGTTATTGGTATTGGGTGGCTCCTTTTCAACATTTTCAGCAATGGAGGTCCAATTTTCTTGAAAAAGGCTGTTGTGCGCATTCAAGAAATTGTGCAAAACACAGCAGCACTTAATAATTGCGATTGCGTGCTTCATTTAGTTATCCATGCACTTCCCAAGGCGACGAAACCTTCTTTTAAGGTGCCCAAATGCATTTTCCACTACGCGTCTAGCTTTTGAGAGATGTTATTTAAATAACTTTTGCTCCTCCGGTACTTATGTGGAAAATGGGAAGGACTTCATCAAAGTTTGCGAGAATCTAAATGCCGAATCGCCAATGAGCATTACGGGAACTTGCCTGCTACCTATGCATCATGCGTTGGCTTGAAATATATGGGTTTCATCTATTGCCCGCTTCAGCTGGGACCGCTCATATATTTGCTAGTCGCTATATCGACCAGGAGTGCCAACATTAATGTAAAGAAATTGGTATCGATGGTTTACCAGAGCAAAAAGTACCACATTTTATAGTTATAAAAGTCCGTGGCGTCTTGCTTTGGTGGCATCACTTCAATGTGGAAGCCGTCGATCGCACCAAAACATTGAGAAAATCCCAGTTGCTCAAACCCTTTCACGCATTCTTCCACTTTGTCCTGAGTGAGAATATTTGATCCCAGATATTCAGGTGCAAGTGTTTTCCATGCAAAATTCATTTAAAATATTGCATACACTTGTCTGGACACACCAAACATTCGCCCAATTGTTCTATATTCCGCGGAAAAGCTCAAGGTGTAAAGCGATATTGCAACTATTTTCTCTAATGGAATGGCTATGCGAAAATTTGTATCATTCCGTGTGAGCTGAACCAATTTGCTGACCAATTCGTAAGACAAGTTTTTTTCCATTTTGAAAAATTCTTTAAATTTGGCAGGAGTTGCCTTGGGCACGTCAGCCTCCCAAAAGCACCCGAAACGATCCTTCAAATAAAATATGCAATATATTAGTTAATAAATCAAACAAGCGGTAAATATTGTCGTTACATGCATCCACAAAGCTCTTGGAATTGGCTCTGATTCCATGGCGCTTATAATTGATCCCTTTAAATGGCGATTAAGCAGATTTACAAAAGCATTTCATCCTCACTAGCCACATTTTCAATTATATCCACGACCATCTGCATCTCCGTAATCACGTAAAGAAATTTTTTCCCTTTTTGTAGACAAAACTTCCAAATTTACCACCAAAATTACAATTAAATTTGAAGTAAACAAAAAAACAGCTGATTGACGTTTGGGACCATTTGCGACTGATCGCTCAATGTCGTAGCCCCAAAAAAAGTCGTACGACCGGAGTGTAAATTCGGTATTAAGTATTTTGGGAGTTATTCAACATTTTTATACCCTGTTCCCATTAAAAATGGGAAAAGGGGATCATGATGTTGTGCAAATGTATGTAACAGCCAGAAGGAAGCTTCTCCGACCCTATAAAGTATATATATTCTTGATCAGCATCAATAGCCGAGTCGATATAGCCATGTCCGTCTGTCTGTCTGTCTGTCCGACCCTATAAAGTATATATATTCTTGATCAGCATCAACAGCCGAGTCGATATAGCCATGTCCGTCTGTCTGTCCGTCTGTCTATCTGTATGTCTGTCTGTATGAACGCGTCGATCTCAGAGACTATTAGAGATAGAGGCACAAATTTTTGCATGCACATAGGTGTATACCGTACCCAGATCAAGTTTGTTTCAGATGATGAAAATATCCCCCCTCCCCCTTTAAACCGTAAAAACTATCACAGCTACAATTTTAATTTATCCTAGGCCTAATATCTAACTACTCTCAAACGGAAAATAAGATCCGAGCTAAAACACCAAAGTAATACACGAAACAATTTTGCTTCTTGGAGCGGGGGCGGCTACTGCATGCAGGCCGCGTGTGACCATGTGTGCGTGTGTGCCCTGCAAACATTTTTTCAGGTTCCTTATTTCTATCGTCAAAAACAGAGTTTGGCGATAATTTTGAGGGGAGAGTTTGCTGTAGTTTGGCGATTTACACAAACAAAATACATAGGATATCGCATTCTTAACACACAAGGGATAAATAAGCGATATGTGGTATCGCTTTTTTTCGTCCAATCGGCAAATTGGCGATATTTCGCTAAAATATCGCCTTGAAGATATGAATGCGATTCTCGTCGCAATTTTCAATTTCACTATTTATTCGGGCTGAGAGGGAATTCTTTCTTGAGAATTACAAGAAAGCAAAATTTGGTGTATGTTTTCAATAAAAGTACATCTTATTCAATACAAGTTACACATTAGTTGCGTTGCGCGCGACGTTTCGTAGCCGTCTAAGGCGTCGTTCCAAACGTTCGTTAACTGGCAGTTTATGCTCATAACTTGAGTATTGTTCATCCGATCCTTATCATTCCTTTAGCAAGTCGATAAATAATTCATTCAATCATTTCTAGATACCTCTAGGAGGTACGAACCATCTATCTACGAAACTGTGGAAGATACACGTTTTTTCCAAATTGCGGGGGCGGGAGGGGGTGTGGCAAAAATTGAAAATAAACTTGATCTGCCTGCAAGTATAAGAAATATATGTCCCATACATGTTAAACTTCTATCTCTTACCATCTCTGAGTTCTGTGCGTTCATACAGACGGACATGGCTATATGGACTCGGCTGTTGATGCTGATCAGAAATATATATACTTTATAGGGTCGGAAATGATTCCTTCTCCCTGGTACATACTTTTGCACATACTCGATATACTCTGTGTACCTTTGGTACAGAATATATATATATATAAGTTTGATTAATTTTATGTTTTTCGGAATATTAAAATTTAAAAATCGTATCCTCCCATATAAGAGAATCATTAACTCATTCATATCTCCAGGAAGAATCGCTTTTTTATCTCTAGGAAGAATCGCTTTCTTATCACCAGGAAGAGTCGCTTTCTTATCTCCCAGAAGTGTCGCAGAGTGGCACACTTCTTCCCGAAGGGAGATAAGAACGCGATAACTATGCGATATCGCCAGAGTTAAGCGATACCTACTGGAAGAATCGCATTCTTATCTTCCGCGATAAACAATGTTTACAGGATGCGCGCGCGTGTGTGTGTGTGTGCGTTTGTATAAGTATGTGTGTGTTTGAATGTGTGTCTCAATTGAACAGGGTATTTTGTAGTCTAGGAAACTCGACTACAGCGCTCTTACTTGTATATTCTGGGGGTGGGAGTATGCGTGGCAAAAATTTGTAGCAATTTTGATCGGCATGCAAACTGTAGAAATCTACATTTTAAATTTGGTTGACGGACGGGCAGTCGGACGGACGTACATGCGGGGATGGCAATATCGAGTCTGTTGATGATGCTGATCAAGAATATATATACTTAATATGGTCGGAAATGTTTCCTCCTGCATTTGCACAACTTTAGATTTGCACGACTTCAGTATACCCTTTTCACTCTACGATTATATAATTATTATTTCTCTTTGTATGTACTACAGTGTCATTTAAGCGCAATGTGTAATATAAATATCTTAAATAATAGTTACCAAGCACAACTCCGATAGATAGAAGTAATATAAATGGGCGACGTCGTCCCATGTTCAGCTTACAGCGATCAGAGAAGGAGCCCAATATGGGACAAAGAAAGAAGCCAACCAACGGAGACAGTGCCCAAACTAATGTCATGTGCTGATGTTCAACGCCAATTTTAAGAAGTGTGGGAGACACGAATGCTGTTTCTGCTGCATATGAAAACTCGATTCCCATCACTGCTGCAGATACTCGAATCAATTCTGCTCGGGATTTGTATCTGAAATAGAAAAAAATTTACCCCAACCAGGGGTACAATGTTATTGAATTTAAATTGAATTTAGTAGCTGTAGTTAAATGAATTTACTTTTCTTATTTCACATTTTTTTTCTTGCTAACAATTTATGATTTTCAAACACTCTTAAGATGTCTGGTTTTCCCGCTAAAGGCCTGTTCTAACAAGAAAGAAAGTCGGTCAAGCCCGACTATAACATACTCTGTACCCTTAACGTCGCAGCTCACATTTGCTCACGAGTTATACTCGATCATTTCTATGTTTCACTCTCTCTCTCTCTTTCTCTCTCTCTCACTAAGATTGCCGTTCAATAGAATGCTGTGGTGATGGGTGGGGGTGGTGGGTGTTTACTGGCCGTTTTTGCTCATAACTTGAGTATCGTTCATCCGATCTTTATCATTCTTTCAGCAAATCGATAAATAATTTTGTTTACAAGGTATCTCTAGAAGGTACGAACGATCTATCTTCAAAACTGTAGGAGATATGACGTTTTTCCATCTCCTCCAGGGGCGGGAGGGGGCGTGGCAAAAATTGAAAATAAACTTGATCTGCCTGCAAGTATAAGAAATATATGCTCCATACATGTCAAACCTCTATCTCTTACCATCTCTGAGATCTCTTCGTTCATACGGACGGACAGACGGACAGACAGACAGACGGACAGACAGACACACAGACAGACGGACATGTTGATGCTGATCAAGAATATATATACTTTATAGGGTCGGAAACGATTCCTTCTCCCTGTTACATACTTTTGCACAAACTTAATATACTCTATGTACCTTCGGTACAGAGTATAATAATCATTTTAACTAACAGCAGAGTGAGAGAGAGAGACGAAGAAAGTAGTGTCTGTTTGCAGCTCCGCTTATAAGTGTTTTCTGCTGGAAAGCGACCGCAAATATTATATTACCGCAAAGTGTACAGAAGGAATGCCAATAACCTCTCGACCAATTAACCATAAGTCGCACTCCCTCTGTGGCCTGTTGCACAATTTGTTGGGCTGTTTATTCTGCGCTTGGTGGCCAAAAATCCCTCAGTTCTTGGTGAGTGAAAATCAAACCGCGAAGAAGCAAAGTAAAGCACAGAAAATCGCACTCCAAACGCGTGGGATATAAACACCAAACAAAACTCAGCTGTTGGCATTACGTTAACCACCACGAAATTGGCTAAGATGTAAGGAAGCGCAACAATTCACGTTACAAACATTACTAAGCTAAACGTACACTAAAGTTTGAGAAGCACTGCGATCGGCCGCCAAGTTTAAAATATAACGGGATTTCGACATGTCGCTTTTACGGTCACCTCCAAATGTTCCTACAACTCCTGTGCAAAATAAATGAGTTAGCCGAAATGGAGTCAGCAGAAATGGCCAGACAGGTATTCGCTAGTACAAGAAACTTTGCTGGGACAGCGATTTATGTCGAAAAGGACCTCAGCAACGCCCAGGAAGAAGAGAAAGGCGTCCTTCTTCAACTAAAGAGAGAACTTCTGGCACTAGACTCCCAAAAAGTACTTGTGAGAAATGCTAGCATCCGGGTAGGAACGAAGTGGAGTGCTTATGATAACAACAAAATCCTCGTCTCGGATGGTCAACCTGCGGAAAGCGTTCTGAAAACTATTTACGGACCCTCGCTGAACATAAACGACATCCAATATGCATCTCTTTAAGAAAAGAAGGCCCAACCAAAAAACTAAAATATATGATTACAAGTAAACACACCAAAATAGCATTAGGTAACACTATCGCACAATCAGCACCACCCATTAAAAAATTAAAAATACTATCCTATAATGTAACAGGGTTAAAAAATAAGTTAACGCAACACCACTTTTTCGACTATGTAAATGAGCATGATATGTTTTTCCGAACAGAGACTTTTCTTGAGCAACCACTCAACCTCATCGAAACAAAGCTCAAAGACTTTAAGCTTTATTGGGGACCGGCGATCAAAATACACCGACGAGGAAGAGCAAGTGGAGGTTCTCTATTTGGAATCAAAAAGCAACTGTGCACTGGTATGCGCGCAACCTTCACCACATTCCTAGAAGAAAATATTGTCGAGATTCAGCATAAAAGTAATGATAAATCGTTTATCGTTCCTGTGTACATAAATTGCAACAAGTGGAGTTCGGTCATGGCAAAGTCAAACGATCTATTGGAAATGCTGGAAAATAATAATGTCATGTTTATAGGAGACTGCAATGCTCGAATAGGTAGCAAACAAATATTGGGATATAACCCTTACCGCGAATAGTGACTTCAAGGTAAAATGTATAGAAGCTCAATTTCAATATTTCCAAAACCTGTCACAGAAACTAGGGTACATAAGAGATAGTAAGACCCACCGGAAGACCTTGCTAAAGATAAATGGCATTCCCTTCACAAGGAGCGTTTCATTAGATGCATCCCTGCTGGCGCGACACTTTAACGCACTACTAAACCCTCAATGCACCGTGATAAGACCCAGCTTTGCTTTCCCATATATTGTAAATACGGCCCTAGATAAAGACATTACAATACAGGAAGTGCAAGATATAATCGGCGAGCTCAAACTACAAAAGGCCCCAGGAGACGATAGAATTCCTGCTGAGTTTAAAGCATTTGAATCTGAAAGGTTTATAGAAAAACTAACGGCATCTTTCAATTGATTCCTGACAACTGGCGAGACTCCCGATAACTTTAAGAGCGCTATCATATTTCTTATTTACGAGTGCTGCTTGCGGGCTCGAGGTCAAGAAGAAAACTCATTTGTTGATTTGTTTCCAATATATTTCGGATGCACATCGGCATCCGTCTTCAGGGACACTACAAGGAACAATTCACCAATTATAACAAAACATTTAAACAAAATTTTTTGAACATTTTTTTACATACAATATTTAACACGTCTGTACCGCTTGACGTGGAGTTGAACACTAAGCTATTGTTTGTTCAGTAGGTGTCTGTATATGTGGGCGCAGTAGTTGGTGTCCGTTTTGTAGTTTAGTCTCTTGTCTGTTGTTGTATTTTTTATATGTAACATTTCGAGAGTAAAGCGTTTCTTGTAGTTGTTCTCTTGTTGTAAGATTGTGGTTTCTTCGAAATTCGGCGAGTGTCCGCTCTCCATACAGTGTGTCGACAGTGCAGTTTTTTGTATGGTCGTTTGGTATCGGAGTTTATAATCGGATTTATGTTGGGATATCCTCGTTTTGAGTTTTGACTTTGTTGTTCCTATGTATAGTTTGTTGCTCGCGTTTTCCGAACTCCCATTACATGGTATTTTGTATATCACATTACTTTTGTCTGTTTTGTCAATTTTAGACTTCGTCTTGTTGAATAGTTGTCCCATTGTGTTTGTTGGTGTGTGAGCTATTTGTATGACATTTTTGTTGAAGCAATCGGATTTTGCAAAACGTTCTGAGAGGTCCGGTACATAGGTTAGTGACCTATACGACTTGGGTTGTCTATCCTCTCTTGGATTTGAAATCTTGTTTCTCTCTATTAATGTTTTTATAACACTCATATGAAAGTCATTATTTTGCAGTATAATTTTAATTTCGGAAATAACGTCATTGTGGTATGTCTCGTAGCTAATACTCAGCATTCTGTAAATACAGCTAGCCGCTGTATTTATAATCATATTTTTTGGGTGTTTTGAGTAAAAATTGATTATTCGTCCTGATGCTGTGGGTTTTTTGTACCACTTAAGTTTTTCTTTATCTCCATGTCTATTGATAGTCGTATTTAAATAGGAAAGTGTACCATCTATTTCCAACTCCGTGGTGAATTTCAAGTTCCGATGGAAAGAGTTGAGTGCGTCTAGTGTATTTTGGACCTCGGTTTCCTTGATTATCGCAAATAAGTCGTCTACATATTTAGTGAGTAGTCTTGGTGGGTGCGTCAGTTTCTTTATTGTGTTGTCAAGTAGTTCTTCCATCACAATGTCAGCTATTACTGGAGATGCTGGGGATCCCATTGGCATGCCTTTCAATTGGGTGTATATCTGATCCTCGAACTTGAAATATCTATTTTCAACGATGCAAAATTTTATAGTTTCCATAAACAGTAGTTTTGGTATGCTGGTGTATTCCTGTATTTATGTCCATTTCTTCCTAAGGATGTCTAAAGCTAAATCTGTGGGAATACTCGGAAATAGTGAGACTACATCGAATGAAACTAATTTCTCCTCCTCTGAAATGTGGATGTCATTGGTCCGTTGCTTGAATTCAATTGAGTTCTTCACATTGTAAATGGAATCAGCCGTAATGTTCTTTAATATCTGTATCTACATAGCCCACTGGAGGGTGCATCTAAAGACGAGCAAATTGGTCTAAGTGGGGTTCCTTCCTTGTGAATTTTGGGTAGTCCGTATATCCTAGGGAGCAGCGCTGTACTAGTCGTCAGCTTATTTTTTTCCTTCTGGGAAATTATCTCAAACTTAAACAGTTGGTCTACCAAACTGTTGTTTTTATTTTGCAATCTTGTGGTTGGATCCTGTCTTAATTTCCTATATCTGCACAAGTCCCCTAATATGTCCATCATTTTGTTCCTATAATCGTCCTTTTCTATTGCCATCGTCTTTTTTCCTTTGTCTGCATTTAAAATCAAAATATTGTCATTTGTCTTCAGAAATTTCCGTGTCTGTTCCACTGTATCTAGAATTGCACGATCTCGCGTGCTCTCTCTGTTTTTGGATTTGGCATCTTTCAACAGTAAAGAGAATCTTGTCCGCGCTGACTCTTGTTGCTATTTATCTCCTAATGTTTGCACAAGTTCCTCTCCATCTGCAATGTATTTGAAGAGAGGAAATCTCTTCCTATCTACTGGTACCGCAAACTTCGGGCCTTTTGCAAGCAAAGCTTGCATGCTCGGCGGAAACTCTGCATTGGTTTTGTTTACGAACCATTCGTTGGATTTGTTGTTGTACGCAAAGATTACGTTCCGTTCTTTGCGTAGTCTCTCATGTTTCCTTTCTTGTCGTTTTTTGAGTGTTGTTGTTAGGTTGTTACAAACGTTGCTCTCGCTCTCTAAAAACGCTTTTGAGCAGCTGTTCTGTCGTTGTTGTTGTTTTGTTTAGTTCTTCGCTTTGTTTTCTAAGTATATTGTGTTTGTGTTTGCTTCTGGTTGTGTTACTAATGAATTTGGGAACTAATTTTGATTTGCGACACTTTAACAAAAATTTTAAGCTAGACTTAAGTTTGACTAATTTTGTTGATTGTAGTTGGTATTTGTTAATTATTGGTTTATAGTTTGTGTAGCTGGATTTTATCTTAGCGTATCCCATTTTGTTGTGGTTACTGCTTACGGCGGTCCTTCCGTTGTTGATAAAGTTGTTGGTTAGCGACCTTTCTAATTGTAAGAGTGCTGCTTGCGGGCTCGAGGTCAAGAAGAAAACTCATTTGTAGATTTGTTTCCAATATATTTCGGATGCACATCGGCATCCGTCTTCAGGGACACTACAAGGAACCATTCACCAATTATAACAATACATTTAAACAAAATTTTTTGAACATTTTTTGACATACAATATTTAACACGTCTGTACCGCTTGACGTGGAGTTGAACACTAAGCTATTGTTTGTTCAGTAGGTGTCTGTATATGTGGGCGCCGGTGTTGGTGTCCGTTTTGTAGTTTAGTCTCTTGTCTGTTGTTGTATTTATTATATGTAACATTTCGAGAGTAAAGCGTTTCTTGTAGTTGTTCTCTTGTTGTAAGATTGTGGTTTCTTCGAAATTCGGCTAGTGTCCGCTCTCGACAGTGCATTTTTTTGTATGTTGTATACACCAGCATTCCAAAACTACTGTTTATGGAAACTATAAAATTTTGCATCGTTGAAAATAGATATTTCAAGTTCGAGGATCAGATATACACCCAATTGAAAGGCATGCCAATGGGATCCCCAGCATCTCCAGTAATAGCTGACATTGTGATGGAAGAACTACTTGACAACACAATAAAAAAACTGACGCACCCACCAAGACTGCTCACTAAATATGTAGACGATTTATTTGCGATAATCAAGGAAACCGAGGTCCAAAATACAATAGACGCACTCAACTCTTTCCATCGGAACTTGAAATTCACCACGGAGTTGGAAATAGATGGTACACTTTCCTATTTAAATACGACTATCAATAGACATGGAGATAAAGTAAAACTTAAATGGTGCAAAAAACCCACAGCAGCAGGACGAATAATCAATTTTTACTCAAAACACCCAAAAAAAATATGATTATAAATACAGCGGTTAGCTGTATTAACAGAATGCTGAGTATAAGCGACGAGACATACCACAATGACGTTATTTCCGAAATTAAAATTATACTGCAAAATAATGACTTTCATATGAGTGTTATAAAAACATTAATAGAGAGAAACAAGATTGCAAAGCCAAGAGAGGATAGACAACTCAAGTCGTATAGGTCACTAACCTATGTACCGCACCTCTCAGAACGTTTTGCAAAATCCGATTGCTTCAACAAAAATGTCATACAAATAGCTCACAAACCAACAAACACAATGGGACAACTATTCAACAAGACGAAGTCTAAAATTGACAAAACAGACAAAAGTAATGTGATATACAAAATACTATGTAATGGGAATTCGGAAAACGCGTGCAACAAACTATACATAGGAACAACAAAGTCAAAACTCAAAACGAGGATATCCCAACATAAATCCGATTATAAACTCCGACACCAAATACAAAAAAAAACTGCACTGTCGACACACTGTATGGAGAGCGGACACTCGCCGAATTTCGAAGAAACCACAATCTTACAACAAGAGAACAACTACAAGAAACGCTTTACTCTCGAAATGTTACATATAATAAATACAACAACAGACAAGAGACGAAACTACAAAACGGGCACCGACAACTGCGCCCACATATACAGACACCTACTGAACAAACAATAGCTTAGTGTTCAACTCCACGTCAAGCGGTACAGACGTGTTAAATTTGTATGTAAAAAAATGTTCAAAAAATTTTGTTTAAATGTTTTGTTATAATTGGTGAATTGTTCCTTGTAGTGTCCCTGAAGACGGATGCCGATGTGCATCCGAAATATATTGGAAACAAATCAACAAATGAGTTTTCTTCTTGACCTCGAGCTCGCAAGCAGCACTCTTACAATTAGAAAGGTCGCTAACCAACAACTTCATTTCCTATTAACAAAAAAATGAGATTCTAGTGATCCCGCAAACTACAGAGGCATATCCTTTTAAATTGCAATTGCAAAAACGCTCGCTGGAATTCTTCTTCGCAGACTAACATCTTGGGTGGAAAGGGAAAGCCTGATGAGCGAGTTCCATGCTGATTTTCGCAAAGGATATTCGACAGCCGACAACATATTCTGCCTGAGCAGTATAACCCGCACCTACATTGACAGCGGTAGAGCATTATACGCCTTCTTCATCGACTTCAAAGCTGCGTTTGAATCGGTAAAAAGAACTCTTTTATTCTATAAACTCAGCAACATGGGAATGTCTTCAAACATAAGAACTCTATTGTAAAGTTTGTACACCGGCAACACCGCCTCGGTATGGGATGGCAATACCCTCTCTGCAGCGTTCAGCACGAAATCGGGGGTGAAGCAAGGGTGCTTGTTGAGCCCTTTACTGTTTGCATTGGATGATCTCACAGAAAGTTTACCAGGCGGCATCACCTTTTACAACTACAAAATAAAGGTTCTGATGTACGCAGATGACATTGTCGTTATGGGCGAGTCTTCAAGTTCAGTTCAAAATATGATCAACGCAAAACAAAAATATTGTTATACATGGGCTTTGTCAATTAACATATCGAAGTCGAAAGTGTTAATATTTAAGAAGCATTGAAGAAGACTTGCCAGAAATGGAAAATGGTTCCTAGGACGAGAACGGCTAGAAGTAGTCGAGGAATATAAATATCTGGGAGTGCTTATCACATACAATGTCAACTACAAAAAACACCTTGAAGAAAGACTAGCACAGGCGAAGGTGGCAATATACAGCACATGGAAGTCCTTCTTATGCAGAAAAGATGTAAAACACGGCTTAAAGTACAAACTTTTCGAGGCCACAGCGAGAGCTGTAATATGCTATGCAAGCCAAGTTTGGGGGGACGTAGAATACAAGGAGGTTAAAAAACTCTTACGGTTTTTCGTTAAAAAAATATTCCGACTCCCACAATATATCCCCAATCGTATCTTGATGCTGGAAACTGGACTGTCACCGCTCTATTCATAAACACTTGATACGAATGTCAACTTTATTATAAAAGCGCTCAACATGCCAAGCTACCGCATTCAAAATATAGTCGCTACGCTTCTATTAAGCCAGCGAAACTGTGCTTTAAGAGCTGGACTGCATTAGCAATAGAGCACAACGAAACAATGGACTTATCCCGCACCCACGGAATTGGTGAATGGAGAAGCAGAACTATAAATTAAATTGATCAATCGCATAGAAACAGATGGAGAGCTGAAACGGAAGCAAGTACGTCACGGCTGATATCCGAAGAACTGGAGCTCAACTTATTAAGTCTAAACTATTCTAATGATGCCTACAATCAGGAGAATATAAAAAATATAGTGCTAGTCAGGAGCGAATGTATCAGACTACACTTTATACCTCACATCTCGGAGCAGGAAACAAACTGTACAATTTGTAACAGTAGGGAAAAAGAGGATGTGTACCACTTTTTGGAAAGGTGTCCCATGCTAAAAGAAATAAGATCCGACCTTTTTGGAAGAGAAGTGTTGAGCAATATCGAGATAATATCTGAACGGAAAAACATGGGAACTGCTGGCCAAATCTGAATCGACGGCGCTGGGCTACAGACAGCGCAACTTAGATGGATATTAAAAAAAAAAAAAAAAAAAAAAAAAATTATAACTACTATTTATTACTTATAACTACTTATTACTAAAGCCTAGTACTGAGGGCGTTCGAGTTCTCCTTCAGCTGTCAAATCCCATAAAAAAAAAATTGCTTAAGGAATTTTTCCTTGCCTCGTTCTGTAGTTTGGTACCCAGAAAGCCAAGCAATACACACAAGGAATTTTGAGAGTTGCCATATCGACTGCTTGTGTGGACTGTATCGAACAGCTGAGATTCCTTCAGGAGATATTGTGTAGCCATTTTTTCCTTGTGTCAGATGTCAAATTAAAATGGCAAATTGAAGGCAAAACTAAAAATATGGAGCGCAAGACTAAAAATCGTCTGCATAACTTTAATAATGACGAACAAAACGCATTAATTGATGCTGTGAAAAAAAATGCATGTTTGTGGGACATCACACGTGGAAAGCTCCTGGAGCTTCCTGCTTGGGAAGCGGTTGGTGTCCAGTTGGGAAAAGGAGGTGAGTATTACTTGGTGTAGCTGGCTCCTACTCCTTGGTATCAGTGCAGCAGCCAGTGTTGTTCTTGGATGTAAAATTAAATTCCTTTCTTTCTTTTCAGCGAACGAGTGTAAAGGCGCTTTGATCTCACTTTGAGAGAGTCTCCTTTACTACCGCGGTAAAGCCAAAAAAAAAGCGGCAGTGCGGGAGGCGTTGAGCTAGAGCAAGAAAGATTCAGCGAATGTGTTGATTGAGTCAGTAGAGGCTCACAAAGATAAATAATTAAATAATCAAAATAATTAATAGTATAATATTATAAATTAATATGATAAGAATATTATAAAAATGAAATAAAAATTGGAATATTGGTAAGACCAGCAGCATCATTTTGCCAAGCTACAGACCGGATCTCTGAGTTGACAAAATTTTTATTTGTATTCCGCACATGTTTGGGACTGGGTCGACTGTTGTCGAAACGTCTTGCTTAGGTCCTGTGTGCATCATGTTGTTGTGAAACTCGCCCTCTGCCAGCTTCATAGATGAGCAAAAATCTGCTCGGGGGACTTTTCCTTCAATGATTCGAACAATTTCACTTTATTAACAAATAATATGTATGCAAATTATATTAATAACTTCAACATTAGAAAAATGGGCAAAACGATTGTATGATTCGCGACCAGCACGCAACTGCACTCGATGACGTTCAGATCCAGAGTCTTTGTGCTTTTGCGATTTTCCTTTGATGGGAGTGAGTGCGTGTGGATCGCCATGTATGTGTGTGGATCACCTTGTGTGTGTGTGGAGTTTGTGGGGATCAATTCGCCGTCTCGTCGTTCGTCGCCTTGTACCTTAAAAATCGTACACATGTAGTTGTGGAAAGCGCAGTAGGATGCTACATTTTTTTTTAGCTCTATTCGGGTGACACAGCAAAGTGCTTTTTTTTTTTATTCATTATAATAGCTGAAATTGCAACATCCTCCATGTTGTGTATTGGGCCTCACTTAATTTAAATATTTGAGTTAAGTCAAAGTGCAAATCAGCTGCTCATTTTAATTATTTTCGGTTTTTGGTATTTTTTTTAGGTTATCTGGCCACACTGCCTTTTACATTCCACAAAAGGAATATCTAGCTAATTTCTTAAAGGAAAATTCGAACGCCCTCAGTACTAGGCTTAAAAATTAAGAAATGAAAAGATGTTAGATATTATTCATTGTAATTGGGCTGATGGCAAATGCCAAGCAAAAGCGAACACTTACATTTGAAAAATCAAAGCATGTACCCAACAACTTAAATAAAATAATTACTACTACTACAACAAAAAGAACTTCATCTGATCGATGCAGGTAGAAGCAAAGTGACTTAACATGGTGAATTCTCAATGCTGCGTCAGCTGCTCAAAGCACAATAAGGCCCACAGCCAATTTACATAGTCCCCACAAATGTGCTGTTAAGCGTAACATTGACTGTTAAGGGTGATATTCAAATTCTAATCTCCGTACTTGCAAAAAATTCAAACAATTTCTGTTTATTCTTTCCTCAATTTATGTATGAAACTTCTCGTTGCTTCTGATGTCCGTATGGGGCTTAAAGTACTAAAGCTACAAACTCAAACAAATACATTCTGAAAAGAGAATTTAACGCCAAATAATAAAATAAGCAGATTTTGGGAAGAATAAAAAAGTAATCGGCCCCCAAAATAGGAAAATTTACGATTTTTACATTTTTTGTACAATTTATACTGTTTCTCAAAAAATATAAACCAAACAAATAGAGGAAAGCTGACTTCGGCTCGACCGAAGTTTTTATACCCTTGTAGCTTGTATGATTTATATAAATTAGTAGCCTAATTCCACTGGCACAACTTTATACATTCGAACAAATGTACATATTTTTAACAAGGCCTCCTACACACATTTTACATTTTCTACACCCAATTTCTATGGCAGCTATACTATATAGCTGTTCTATCAAACTTGGTGGAATTATGTGAAAACATAAAAAATTTATAAATACGTGGTTTGGGGACGGTTGCGTTAAAGACAAAACAGTTTTTCTCACTAAAACAACATTTTCGACCCATGGTTCCTATGGCAGCTATATGCTTTAGTCATCCGATCTGGCCGGTTCCGACAAATGTGCAGCGTACTTGTATCAAAAGACTTCGTGCAAAGTTTGGTTAAGATAGCTTTAAAACTGACGGAGGAGATAGCATAGAAACAGACGGACGGACGGACATGGCTATATCAACTCAGCTCATGCTGATCAACAATATATATACTTTATGTGGTCGGAGATGCTTCCTTCTATGCATTACAAACATCTCGACAATTTTAATATACCCTCTACTAGGGTATACAAATTAAATTAAAAGATTGAAACTTTTATTTCATTGTCCATTCGGTAAAATTTTTGTATACAAAGTTTTCACTAGTACTAAACAATTAGGTCATTTAAAATATAAAGAACCGTGTTTCGTGTAGAACAAGCTAGCTGCACAAAATTATTTTATAATGTCATTTGAATCTTTGTAGTGTCCTGATCAACATTTGTAATTAGCCTCCCCCTGAAAACACACACACTTCATCCCCAGTCGGCTTCTGAAAGTTGTGGTAGTTTCATGCAAAAATAGGCAAATTCAAGTAGATGGCCACTGAACCACTTCAGATGAAAAGATGTGAAAATGTTAAAAATGGAATGAAGAAAAAAAATGTTTTTAAAAAAGATATACAGTGTTTCAGAAACAAAAGTATAAAGAAAGTGTGATAAAAGTAAAAATAAAAAATACACACACACACGCGTGTGGACACACAGACACACACGCGCTCACACGCGGCCTGCTGACTGCATACCGCAATGTAGACTCCTATTGTCTGCACGCAGATCAAGTTTATTTCAAATTTTTGCCACGCCCACTCCCGCCCCCACCATAAAAAATTTTGAATAACTCCCACAATTTTTGAGATATCGATCTCAAATTTAAAACTTACATTAATATTCACAACATCTATAAGCCCTCCAATTTTCATCAAGATCGGATGATAAGTAGCCGAGTTAAAAAAATGTTGCATACTTTTCGGCTGTCCTGCCTCAGACACTCAGGAAGGCTATTCAACGTTTCTTTCCGTGAGTAACGGGTATTTCGAAGTCGGTTAGAGCCGACTTTAACTTACGCTCTCGTCCCATTTTCAATGGGAACAGGGTATAAAAAAAAGTAGTTGAACACTTTTGAACACCACCAAATTTATAACACACAATGCCAACAAACAGCACTAACATATACCAAAAATTTAGCCGGTGCATATGAGTGCATAAAAAGTTAAACTCTATCGAAGATTGAAAACACGAAGAATTTGCATCAAAAATTAAACATAACTTTAAAGCGGCACAAAAAAAACCTCACATATTTAATCCCAAATTTTATCTCCATGAGAAGCACTGACCTTTAACTGAATCACCCATATTTACTTGAAATAAATCTAGCTGTGTTTAGTCCAAATATGCATTCAGCAGCAACACAACATGTTGGCACCTTGGAACGCTAATTCTAGAAATTAACGGTTCTTTTCCATTAAACTTTTTTTGTTTTGCCATTTCCACATAATTGTTGACGATTTTGCATTGTTGTTTTTGCTAATTTTAACAATCAATTTTGTCCAGCTAGCTTGTACTAGACGAAACACTGTGCAGCGATATGTTGATGGCGGTAGCGGCATATATTGTGGTGAAAAGGAGACGTGAAGCGAGAGAAAAATGGAGGCGCCAGCGCCGTACATGTTGGATGAAGCCATTTAATTAAGTGGAGGCGCCTTCCCCTCATTTCATTTCATTTTATTTATAATTATAAATTATAATATATGGTGTTTAGAAAAGGCGGTAGACTGGCGGCATCGGAGAACTGGACGTATCAGGAGGAGCAGGTGAAGGTGGTACCGGAGTACAAATACCTTGGTGTTATCCTGACACCTACAATGAGCTTTAAGAAGCATGTGGCAGCCAGGACAAAAGAAGCAAAGGCGAGTATAAACTCTGTGTGGGCGAATTTCATCAACAAGGGGACAGTGAACCTAGCGTCTAAATGGAGAATCTTTAACTCAGTCAGCAGAACGGTACAGTGCTATGGAGCTCAAGTCTGGGGTGGAGAAATAAAGGAAGAGGCAGACCAACTGCAGCGATATTTTTTAAAGAGGATACTCAAGCTACCAGATAGCACACCCAACTACATATTGGGAATTGACGCAGGGCTAGAAGATGGACACATCTATAGTCTAACACTTCATCTTAAATACCTATCAAGAATTTTATTTGAGTATGAAGATGTTAGACTCCCGCATATCCTTGCTGAAAAAATGATGCGAAATAATTTGGGGTGGTTTGCGAGGCTTAGAGAAATGTTCGCGCATCATGGCATATCACTCGGAGACAACCACTCGTATGCAGATTGGATTGACCGCAATGTTCGGTTCCTAAGCGCATCAAAAGCAGATAACCACATGCAACACATGAACAAGGCGTCAGTAAGTGCATCAAGAGTGTATAAAAACCTTAATTATGCAATAGGGCCCACATACTGCAACGAGTCTTTCAAGCAAAGCGAGATAACTTGGATAATGAAGGCCAGAGGAGATCTTTTATGGCTAAACAGCTGCCCAAGAAGAGTTGTAAATGGAGGTATATGCTCACTATGCAATATGTCTGAGCAGGAGGACATGCAGCATTTTATAGGACGATGTCCAATACTGAGGGAATTTCGTTGGCGTTATTTTAAAACTTGTACGTTTACCGAGGAAGAGGTGTTGACGGTCCTGAACGGGGGGATGGGATGGAATAATCTGGCGAATTACATAGAGATGGCTACTAATTATAGAAGAAATGTCATAAATGAAAATTTTTAAATAATATGTAGAATATGAAATTTTGTTAATTATATTATATAATATGTAGAATAAGTATATGCTTATATATGTAATTATTTTTTATATCATACAACAGAAGGAAGGCTGACGGTTTTAAACCAAGCTTTAAATGTTTGTTTATTATTAGTTAATCAATGTAAAGCTGTAAGCTATGAAAAATTATCAAATGAAAATAAACACTTATCTATCTATCTATCTATCTATTTATAATACTCCCAGCGCAACAAGTACATTGGCACTTATATATTAACGCCCTAGTCACAGTTTGTATACTCTGTACCGAAGGTACATAGAGTATACTAAGTTTGTGCAAAAGTATGCAACAGGGAGAAGGAATCGCTTCCGAGCGTATAAAATATATATATTCTTCATCAAAATCAACAGCCGAGTCGATATAGCCATGTCCGTCTGTCCGTTGGTCCGTATGAACGAAGAGATCTCAGAGATGGTAAGAGATAGAGGTTTGACATGTATGGGATATATATTTCTATTACTTGCAGGCCGATCAAGTTTTTTCAATTTTTTGACACGCACCCTCCCACCCCCGCAATTTGGGAAAAACGTGTATCTTCCACAGTTTTTAAGATAGTTGGTTCGTACTTTCTAGAGATATGTAGTAATCAAAATTATTTATCGATTTGCTGAAGGTACTGAAGGAACGATACTCAAGTTATGAGCAAAAAACGGCCAGTTAACACCCCCCAGTACCTCCACCAATACCCACAGCATTCTGTTCAACAGAAGCAATCTTAGTTCTTACTAAGAGAGAGAGAGAGAGAGAGAGAGAGAGAGAGAGAGAGAGAGAGACTTAGAGAGCGCACCGCGTTGTGCGTTGTGTGTTAACTGGGCGCTTGACTCATGAGCAAATGCGAGCTGCGACATTAAGGGAGCAGAGTATGTTATAGTCGGGCTTGACCGACTTTCTTTCTTGTTGTATCCTTAAACTTCATTCAATTTTCCTAACTTAAATTATTACAATTATTAAATTTAAATTAAATTCGAGAGAGAGATTCTTGTGAGAGATTGACGTGCTTTTTTTGTGCTCCGTATTTAAAAATTAATTGTGACGTTCAACGTGCCTATAATTTCGCGAATACATCTAAAATCTTTCAATTATTAATACCCACTACCGGTGAGTGCTTTGCTTTCTTGTTGTGCATCTGGGTATTATTAATTTAATAAATATAAATATCGCGGCGTCTGTGCTGTGTGTTTTGTTTTGGCTTTGTTTTCGCTCATCTGTTTTTGGCGGTTCCCCCCTCTTAACAAAGGTTAGTGCGTGCGTTTGCTGCTGCATACTCTCTGTGTGCATCGCTCTCACCCCAAATTTGTTTTTGTTTACTTTTCTGCTGAGAAAGCTTTGAGCTTGTCTATTTGTTACGCCGCTCTTAGAGTGAGATATTGATACGCGCTTTGATTTCTAATCTCTTTAGTTTTGAGCCCCAGTGGTAAATTTTGATCAATGTCGTGCTGCAAAAAGTCGTGTACTAATAAAGATGCAAATGATTCGGAACAATTCCGGTTTGTTAACTGTTGGTTGTGCGATAATATTATGCATATAAAATGTGCTGCACTAAGTGGACGTGACCTTGATAAAATTTGCTCAACTAAAAAAGATTGTGGTGCGTTAAGGTGGTCCTGCCCTGTATGCACTGTTAAGCAATTTAATTTCTCGCGTATGTCTAATACCGTGAAAAATAAATATAATAAGTTGCATAAAATAACTAAGCAACTCGCAAGTGAGTTTACCTCTAGTGATGAGTTGCTTAGTAAATTCCATTTTGAGTCACCACCCACACGTCGGTCGGAGCCTCAAGTTGTAATAGTGCCACCTCCCGATTCTGACAAGTCGATTAATCCCCCTTCATCGTTGCCAGTCTCGCCTCAGTGTCAAGACTTGTCGCCGACCATTTCCCTGTCCGCTTCACCAGCTAGTATGCTTGGTTTGTCTCCATTGCCTCCCTCCCCAAGTCAAGGAGTTATTAATAATTTTTATACCCTTGCAAAGGGTATTATAATTTTGCCCAGAAGTTTGCAACGCGTAGATATATTCATTCCCCATAAACTATATATATTCTTGATCAGGGGGACGAGCTGAGTTCATTGAGCTTTGTCCGTCCGTCTGTCTGTTTGTCCGTCTGTCTGTCTGTCTGTTTCTACGCAAAGCTCTTTAAAGCTATCGAGCTGAAATTTTGCACAGAGTCTTCTTTTTACTGCACGCTGCTAATATGTCGGAACCGACCGGATCGGATCACTATTTCATATAGCTGCCATAGGAACCATCGGTCGAAAAATGGGTTTTAGTGAGAAAAATTTTTTTGTTTTCAATGTTAACGTGATTAAACTCGGTCATTAATAATATTATATACTTTCAAACAGATTTGCAAATTTTGGTCAAAATCGGATGACTATATTGTAACGGGTCCTTTTTGACCCGAAAACCAATGCAGGCTATGCTCAGGGTAATCGAGGATCGTTCCAACAAATTTATATTGGACTTGCAATAACAACACAAGAGATTCTTTATTCTATTATTCACCAGCGACGTGGTTCACTTTATTGTTCACTCTGATGTTTCCCTTTGATGTTTCACTTATAACTATGGTACATGTGCATAAACCTATCTGAGGTATCCTTGCCAATCCGCAAGGTACGCCTCCTATCCGGCTCACCGCCGTGCTCGCAGGGTTTCGTTGGCCAAAGACACGCCGTGCACGTCCAAGCAATCGCTTGACTCGCAGGTTCGTCTATTCCGCACAACCCCCACGTACTGCCCTACTATCGTCCTACAAGGACTCAAAGGATACGCTGGCTAGTATGACCGCCTATAACGTCGAATCAGCGTTCGACACACAGGCTATACGTGCGCACAGCTACCTTTCTTGATGACTGCCGATTATCCTTCCGCTAGGATATCCTATATCTGGCTCAAGTCCTTCCACGAGGACTGTTCCGTATCCTTGCAAGGATTCCGCACTCGATTTCCCGTCTGTAGTATCCTGGAATACTCCGTTTCGCCGCACTTATACTTTCACGATTCGTTCCGCACTCGCTTAGATCCCGATTCACATTGACTTCCCTTCCATGCCGTCAGCGACCTCTTATATAGCCCTCCCGGGCTGTCTCCCGGTGTCTCCTTGTCTCCTTCTAGAACATTCGAGACTCCCAGATCTTCCATACGGCACTTTCCTCTGCCTAGCAACAGCGCTCTTAGAATTGCCAGCGACATCGCCCCCTGCAGCCAATTGGAGCGACTGCGACAACTAGCCTCTGCTCCAAACTTAACGGATCCTTCCGTTTACTTGCTGCGTCTCCGCCGTCTGTCGTGCTGCTATTCCCCTGGACTCCCATTCATTTCCCCTCTCCCCTGAATCCGCCTTGTTTCCCCTTTATGCGGCGAATTCGCCGCACTTCCCCTTTCGAAGTCTACCTTTCCCCTTTCGCTCCATGCCCTTCTGTCTGTGAGGGATAACCATTCCTCACACTCCCCTCTTTCTTCGGGAAGCGGAAATGTCCCATTTCCGTCTTCGTTTGTAACCACTTTTGAATTTCCCGCCCTTAATACCATCGATGCCCCCTTGATCTATCGATCGACCACCTATCGGCCTTCATCCCATCCCAATTGCAACGATACCAAGTAACCATCGTTACCCGACCTCGTTCCTTATATCGATAACAATCGGCCACCTGCCGATCGACGATCTCCCATCCCCTACCGCACATGGGCGATATTTTCTTTGAGGTGAGAGTTCTTTGTTTACCTTTTTTTTTTTTTGATATAATTCTAACCACTTTCTCCTTTCCTCCAGCACCACCTGATGCCTCTGCCGACTGCGGCTGCGCTGCCGATGCCCCCCTACGTCGCCATGCCTGTGTGCTGGCATGCCCTTGCCCCTCCTATGCCTCGATGTCATCCCCCGAGCAGCGCCTGTTGTTGTTGTGTGTTTTTTCTCTGTGTTATTGTGATTTTTAGTTTTAATTATTTTTTTGTTCCCCCTTGATATGCCCCCTCCCGGTTTAACCCTTATGTGTTCCCCGTGCTTGTTCGTGCCAGTGCGTTTGTCCCCGAAAATAAAGCGTTTTATTGCATTTCATTTTCTGTTCTTTTTATTTTCTGTGTTGTGTTTTTTTTTTTAATTTTACGAGGTGTGGTGTCCACCCACGCCTCACGCTGGCCTCGGGTATTTTGTTTTTTTTTTTTTTAGTTACTGCCCTCCAGACTCCACCCATACCTCCCCTTTGCCTCCTCGTACCTTTAGGCGGTACCTTGTGGCCCCTATCCACAAGATGTGGGACCACCTCTTCCTTGGCTGGTTTTTCCTGGCCAACAGCATTACTAATGCCTCGCGCGGCCACTCACCTAGGCCCAACGAGCGCCATCGTCCCCAGGCTATCTCGCCCCTTGCCTCTTCAGCCTTTTGTGGGTGCTGCTGTGAGGCTTGCCTCACGAAGGTTGGCCTTGGTGGAGCTTCGCTTTTGAGCTGCTCTTCCGGCCAAGACTGCTGCCTTTGTAGGGTTGGCCTCCTTGGAATCGGCCACTCCCTCGGTCCCTCCGGTTCCTCCTCCTCGTCATCCGCCTCCTCCGCCTCCACTTCCACAGCCATCGCCGTGGGCGGCACTTCAACTTCTGACGGTGACAGCCTCACCACTGCGTCAGACTGCCTGCTCCCCTTCCTTCGTGGATCCCTTCCACTGCCGGTGCCTTCGCGGACCGGCTCACACCAAGTCACCACTGTCGTCACCTGATAGTAACGCCAGCCTTCCGTCACCCAAGTGTGCTGCCACTGAGACCGCGTCGGCGGTGCGGGTCTATGAGGCTGAGGCTGCTCGGGCTCCGGCTCCCTCTCCTGCTCTCCTTCACCCTCAGAGTCCGTGATTATTATCACTTCGTCCATGGGATGCGGTGTGGGTGGTCTTGCCGGTACCCAGGCCGGAGATGTGCTCCTCAACGGCTCGTACCGTGGTCCAACGGCTGCTGCCTCCTCGTCCGACCGCATGGCTGGTTCTGCCACCCCGAACTGGGTCTCCCAGTCGACTCCTTGCCCCTCCGCAGCACTGTCCTCCGCGCTGCTCCATGCCCCCAGCTGTTGTGGAGACGGGATTGGTGATAGGAAGTTATCCACCTCTTCCGCCTCCGACACCAGTGGTGACGCCAGTAGCTGCAACACCGGCGATGGGCTCCTCGGCATGCGGATCGGACTCCGTGGTCGACGGATCAGCCTCGCTCCTGCGAATGGCAGGCGCTTCCTGCCACAGGCCAGACGCCGTCCTCGTCGGGCGAACCCCAACACTACGCGTACATTCGGTCTGCTTGACGGTGACATGCTTCGGCTTAAAATCTCGATTGGTGCCGTCCATGCGCTTGAGGCCCTTTATATAGGCCCTTGAAGCTTTTGCAAATTCCGTTAGGACCATGGTGGCCATCATGGATTTTTAGCCAGAGAGTAATCCTAACTGGAGTTAGCTATATCGCTATCCCCCTCTACTTGTCTCTTTCTCTCCCAATGCCCCTTGCTTTTCCCCTTCTTCTGCCAATTCGCCGTGTTTCGCTGCATAGCCACTAGCAGGGGTAATGTTTTGTTAGGGTGGACTTTTCTCTATGACGTAAAAATTTTGTTTTTTATATATTATTTTTTTATTTTATTATTATTTTTAATTATTTTTTTCCTTTTTTTTTTCTCTACCTCAGGTTGTAATGATAATTATTTGTTTTAGGGTGGACTTTTTCTCTGTGACGTACAAAATTTTTTTATATATTATTATACCCGTTACTCGTAGAGTAAAAGGGTCTACTAAAGTCGTGCAAATGTATGTAACAGGCAGAAGGAATCATTTCCGACCATATAAAGTATATATATTCTTGATCAGCATCAACAGCCGAGTCGATATAGCCATGTCCGTCTGTCCGTCTGTCCGTCTGTCCGTCTGTCCGTCCGTCCGTCCGTCCGTCCGTCTGTATGAACACCTAGATCTCAGAGACTAGAAGAGCTAGAGCAACCAAATTTGAAATGTAGACTCCTATTGTCTGCACGCAGATCAAGTTTATTTTCAATTTTTGCCACGCCCCCTCACGCCCCCGCAATTTGGAAAAAACGTCATATCTCCTACAGAGTTTTGATGATAGATGGTTCGTACTTTCTAAAGATATCTAGTACTTAAAATTATTTATCGATTTGCTGAAGGAATGATAAAGATCGGATGAACGATACTCAAGTTATGAGCAAAAAACGATCAGTTAACACCCACCACCCACCCCACTCATAACCTAAGCAATGCGTTCAGCAGCAATCTTAGTGAGAGAGAGAGAGAGTTAAAAAATGTTGCATACTTTTCGGCTGACCCACCTCAGGCATACAGGAAGGCTATTAAACATTTGTTTCCATGAGTAACGGGTATATCGAAGTCGGTTAGAGCCGACTTTAACTTACGCTCTCGTTTTTTTTTTATTATTATTTTTAATTCTTTTTTGAGAGAGAATTATTTGTTTTTGTTTTACCTAACTGAAAATCCTCAGTTTCCTCCGTATTCAACTGAAATAATCAGTTGTCTCCATTCTATTAACTGAAAATCATCAGTTTCCCTCCTTCTAACTGAAAATCATCAGTTTCCCCGTATCCAACTGAAATCATCAGTTGTCTCCATTCTATTAACTGAAAATCATCAGTTTCCCTCCTTTTAACTGAAAATCATCAGTTTCCCCGTATCCAACTGAAATCATCAGTTGTATCCATTTTATTAACTGAAAATCATCAGTTTCCCTCCTTTTAACTGAAAATCCTCAGTTTCCCTCGTACTCAACTGAAAATCATCAGTTTCTTTCGTATTTAACTGAAAATCATCAGTTTCCCTCCTTTTAACTGAAAATCATCAGTTTCCTTCGTATTTAACTGAAAATCATCAGTTTCCCTCGTATTTAACTGAAAATCATCAGTTTCCCTCCTTTTAACTGAAAATCATCAGTTTCCCTCGTACTCAACTGAAAATCATCAGTTTCTTTCGTATTTAACTGAAAATCATCAGTTTCCTTTTTTTTTTCCTCGCATTTTCAATCATTCGTTTTGACCCTCCACGACCTGTGGTTTCAACTCACTTACGTGAGCTGTACGTTCTCTCTGGTCCCTCTTGTGTCTTAACTTGCAGATTTAACTGGGGGCACCCGTATCTGGGTGCCAATTTTGCAGCAAATCCTTCCACTGCTTTTGACAGGTTATGCTCTTTAGCCCATACTGTTTGTCCTATCTCAGGTTTCCACGGTCGACGTCTCAGATTGTAATATCTGGCTTGATCTTGGGCTGCTCTTTCTAGGTTCCTTCTAATTACCTCGAATAATTCTCGCAGTTTTGTTGCATTTTCATTCGGTTTCTGTGGTTCTTGTCCGATTCCTAGTGTCACCTCGTCATACAAGGCTTTCGGAAGTCTTGGCTCTCTTCCCTGTGTAATGAAGGTCGGCGAATATCCCGTCGACTCTGTTACGCTCGAGTTTACGGCTAACATTATTTGTGGCCACTTTTCGTCCCAAGTTCTTTGTTCTTCTCCTGCGAATTGTGCAATCATTGTCTTCACGGTCCGATTTGCTCGTTCAGTCGGATTTTCTTGTGGAGTGTATGGAGCTGTGAACTGCTGTTTGGCTCCTATGTCCTCCAAAAATCGCTTAAAAACCCGACTTGTAAACTGGACCCCATTGTCCGTGATTACGACTTTTGGAACCTCGAATCTTGACAAGATTCTTTCTCTGAACGCCTTTTTAACGACTCCGCTGTTGCTTTTCTCATCGGGATTAGTTCTGTCCATTTCGAAAACCGATCTATGAGGACTAACAGCATGGTATTTCCATGCTTAGATCGTGGTAGCGGGCCGACAAAATCTGCGCATACAGTCGCCCATGGTTCCTCTGGGACCTGTGTGAGCATTTTGCCTGCTGCTTGTAGTTGGCTTGGTTTATACTTTTGGCATGTTTCGCACCTGTTCACGTACCTTCGTACGTCTCTATGCATTCCTGGCCAATAATATCTTGATGCTATTCTTGCGATGGTTCTTCTTGATCCGGTGTGCCCCGCTGACGCTGAGTCATGGTTTTCTCCTAGTACTCTTCCTCTAGACCCTGTAGGAACACATAATTTCCACGAAACTACGTCTTCGTTCCCTGCCCTATGAGGAATATGGCGGTACAATTCTCCACCTTCAGCCAAATAGTCTGGAAATTTTTGTGGATTATTTAGTACCTTCTTCGTCATTTCCTTTATCCATTCGCACTCAATTTTGTCTTCCTTGTGTACTTCTGCAATTACTTTTTCTTTTGCCCTTCTGCAGGTCTCTAGCGGTTGTCTTGACAGTGCATCTGCCACGACGTTTAATTGGCCTTTTCTATATGCGATTTCGAAGTCATATTGCTGTAGCTCCAATGCCCATCTAGCTATTCTGCCCGTCGGGCTTTCGATACTGTTGAGCCATTTTAACGCCATGTGATCCGTAACTACCTTGAAGTGGTATCCCTCTAAGTACGGTTTCAGCCTTCGGATTGCCCAAACTATTGCCAAGCATTCTTTTTCTGTGGCCGTATAGTTTTTCTCCGCTTGGTTAAGCGTTCTACTTGAGTATGATATGACCTTTTCGCCCTCTTCTGTTTCTTGTGTTAGAACGGCCCCAATACCATAGTCGCTCGCATCTGTCTGTAGTATGAACATTCGTTCAAAATCGGGACACGTCAAAACCGGATCTGCAGTTAGTTTATTTTTTACTAATTCGAATGCCTTCTGATGCTCATCTGTCCATATCCATTTCCCCTTTTTCTTTAACAACGAATGTAATGGCTGTACCATTGTTGCAAAGTCTGGGACAAATCTTCTGTACCATGATGCGACCCCTAAATATTGTCGTAGTTCCTTTACGTTCGCTGGTGGTTTCAGTTCCGCAATCGCTGCCACCTTTTCTGGATCCGTACATATGCCCTTTCCAGTTATCCGATGGCCGAGGTACTGCAATTCTTTTCTAAAGAATTGACACTTATCTGCATTTATCCGCAGATTTGCCTTCTTTAACCTTCGGAAAACCTCCTTTAGATTTGCCATGTGTTCTTCTAGTGTACGACCTATCACTATTATGTCATCCTGGTAAGCAAACGCGTGTGGCATCATTTCTGGGCCGATCACTTGGTCGAGTGCTCTCTGAAATGTTGCCGATGCTGAATGTAACCCGAATGGCATAACCTTCCATTGGAATAGTCCTTTCCCTGGAACAGTAAATGCCGTCATTGGTCGACTGCTTTCTTCCAGCAGTATCTGCCAGTATCCATCCTTTAAGTCCAGACTACTTATGTAACACGCTTCCTTCAGCTGATCCAGTATGTAGTTGATCCTTGGCATCGGGTATGCATCCTTTATCGATTTTTCGCTGACTGTCCTGAAATCTACGCAGAATCTCCATTTTCCCGTTTTCTTTTTCTTCACCATGACCACAGGTGAGCTATAAGGGCTACTAGACGGCTCAATGCACCCCATTTCCAGTAATTCGTCTACCTTTTTGTTGATTTCTTCCTGCATTTTCGGATTCTTGGGGTAATATCTCTGTTTGACTGGTCGATCGTCCTTCATGGTGATCCTGTGCACTGCTATATTTGATGGGCCTTTTAACTTTGCCAATTCTGCCAACTCTTGCTTGAGGAATTGATCAATAACTTCGTTATGTTCCTCTTTGACTTCTATTTCGACTGCGACTGATAATTTTTCCTCCAACCATCCGTTCCTGCGGCTTCGGGCCGGTATGACCACTTTATGTCCTGCGCATGTCAGTTCCGCCCCTACTCCTTGCAAGAAGTTCCAACCTAGCACAAGATGATCTATCACTCCCGGTAGTATCATCAAGTCTATGATTGTACTTCGATCGCCGAATACGATTTGAACGCTCAGCTGTGTTCCTATTTCCGCGTTCCTGCCGTCTGCCAAACGTACTTGTTTCTTTGTGGGTTTTCTTGTGCCCACTGCCTTTAATTTGTCGCATAATTCCTGGCTTGCGAAACTCCCGGTAGCCCCTGTGTCGATTGTGGCCTTTATTTTCTCTTCTCCAATCAACACCCATGCCGACAATTGGTTTTCCTCTTCCTGTAGACTTCCCACTAATTTTGCGATGCAGATTCTGGCGACCTCTGCTCGCCCCTTGGAGGCTGAGGTCGCTGAGCGTTTCCCGACTGCTTGCAGCACTCCCATGTTCTTACCCCTATTCGACCACATTGCCAGCAGAATGTCAGTCGACGGTTCGAGCATTCTCGTGCCCAATGCCCTGATTGTCCGCATCTGCGGCATGCCTGTGCTGGGTTCTGAACGAAGTTCACGTTTCCATCATTTGCTGGTCCTGTTCTTTGGTGTGTTTGTGGGCCTCGGTGAGTCATATGCCTGTCTTGTTCTTGGCATCTTCTGCATATGTCTTCCCCCACTGTCTTCCGCGGTGTGGCCATAGGCATCGCTTTGTTCCTTTCTGCATGGCTCTCTTGTTTAAATGTTTCCCGATCCCTTTCCAATGCTTCGAATTCGTCGGCTAATTGCATCAGTGTATCTAAATTTCTGATACGATGTGGGCGAACAAATGCTCGGAGGTCTGGTGTGCAATTTCCTCCGATTACTTCCAATTGTTCGACTTCTGTACACTGCAGTGGCCTCATTAGTGTTTGCATTTCTAACATATAGTCTTTGAATGCTTCGTTCCAGTATTGCTTTCTTTGGTGAACCTTTTCAGCTAGTTTACTAAAATAGCCCCTAGGCAGGAAATATGCCTTAAAGCTTTCTCCGAACTCTTCCCACTTCGTCCATTGCTTGTTGTTTGCTAGATACCAGTTTAAGGCCTTATCCTTAAGCAATTCTGGCATGGCTCGTGGGATCATATCTAGATCAATATCGTACATTTTTGCTGACCATTCGACCTGTTCTAAGAACTCTAACGGTTTAGTATTTCCGTCGAACCTGAATGCCCATTCCCTGACTTGTTTGGCTACCTTTGCGCATTCATTTGTGTTACTGTTTGGTTTTCTGGTTGCTGTTGCTGTTTTCTCCTGCCTGGCTTCTTCACCTGAAGATTTTACTCCTGCCATGTATGGGAATGATAATTCTTCTAGGTTGGTGTCTATTTTTCTAGGTAGCAATGCTTGTACGGCTTTTGGTAATGGTGACTTACCATATATTTCCGCCATGGCTTTTATCCTGTCTTTCCATTCCGGGCATGCTTCGTTGATTAATATCCACTCTCCAAATTGTTTCCTCATATTATCCACGTTGCCGGTTAGTTCGATACCGAATTCTTCTGCGTGGAGTAACAATTCTTCCTTTTTGAGGTGATAGATCCATGCTCTCCCCATTTTCGCACTTTTTACTTGACTCTTTCTGTATTGTTATTGACAAGACCACGTTGGGCGCCAGTTGTGACGGGTCCTTTTGACCCGAAAACCAATGCAGGCTATGCTCAGGGTAATCGAGGATCGTTCCAACAAATTTATATTGGACTTGCAATAACAACACAAGAGATTCTTTATTCTATTATTCACCAGCGACGTGGTTCTATTTATTGTTCACTCTGATGTTTCCCTTTGATGTTTCACTTATAACTATGGTACATGTGCATAAACCTATCTGAGGTATCCTTGCCAATACGCAAGGTACGCCTCCTATCCGGCTCACCGCCGTGCTCGCAGGGTTTCGTTGGCCAAAGACACGCCGTGCACGTCCAAGCAATCGCTTGACTCGCAGGTTCGTCTATTCCGCACAACCCCCACGTACTGCCCTACTATCGTCCTACAAGGACTCAAAGGATACGCTGGCTAGTATGACCGCCTATAACGTCGAATCAGCGTTCGACACACAGGCTATACGTGCGCACAGCTACCTTTCTTGATGACTGCCGATTATCCTTCCGCTAGGATATCCTATATCTGGCTCAAGTCCTTCCACGAGGACTGTTCCGTATCCTTGCAAGGATTCCGCACTCGATCTCCCGTCTGTAGTATCCTGGAATACTCCGTTTCGCCGCACTTATACTTTCACGATTCGTTCCGCCCTCGCTTAGATCCCGATTCACATTGACTTCCCTTCCATGCCGTCAGCGACCTCTTATATAGCCCTCCCGGGCTGTCTCCCGGTGTCTCCTTGTCTCCTTCTAGAACATTCGAGACTCCCAGATCTTCCATACGGCACTTTCCTCTGCCTAGCAACAGTGCTCTTAGAATTGCCCGCGACATCGCCCCCTGCAGCCAATTGGAGCGACTGCGACAACTAGCCTCTGCTCCAAACTTAACGGATCCTTCCGTTTACTTGCTGCGTCTCCGCCGTCTGTCGTGCTGCTATTCCCCTGGACTCCCATTCATTTCCCCTCTCCCCTGAATCCGCCTTGTTTCCCCTTTATGCGGCGAATTCACCGCACTTCCCCTTTCGAAGTCTACCTTTCCCCTTTCGCTCCATGCCCTTCTGTCTGTGAGGGATAACTATTCCTCACAATATCTTATAGCTGCCATAGGACCGATCGGTCGGAAAATGGATCTTAGTGAAAAAAAACTTTTTTGTTTTTAAGTAAATCGTTCTTAAGGTCGGTGATTATTAATATTAAACGCTTTCAAACTTATTTGAAAAAGTTGATAGACATCGGGTGACTATATCTTATGGTTGCCATAGGACCGATCGGTCGAACGTGAGTCTTGGTAAAAAATTTTTTTGTTTGGTTTTGTTAGCGTCCTTAAACTCGCTGATGACTTATTTTATGTGCTTTCAAATAGATTCGCAAAATTGGGCCGAAATCGGATGACTATATCTTAAGGTTGCCATAGGGCCGATCGCTCGGAAATTGAGTCTTAGTGAGAAAAACTTTTTTCAGACGTTTATCTGTCGAAAAATAGGTTTTAGTTACAACATTTTTTGATTTTTATGTAAGCGTTCTTAAACTGTGACATTTGCATTTGCAGGGGTATAAAAACTTCGGCACAGACGAAGTTAGCTTGGCCCTTTCGTTTAAATAAACCTCCAAATCGTAGACTAGTTGGTTCTCCAATAGTGCCACCTGAACCTGATGAAAGTGCTTCCCTTTCTTCACAGCCTCCCCTTCTTACTGTTATAGCACCACGCAAAACAGTTTTTGTGTCTAGGTTGTCTCCTGAAACTACTTGCGAGAAAATTGCCGCCTATATTGCGAGCAAATCCTCAGCAAGTGTTTCGATTTCAAAGTTTAATTTTGCCCAGCCTCGTGATGTAGCTTCCTTTAACATAAGTGTTCCAGGTGAAGCTTTTCCAATCATATGTGACCCAGAATTTTGGCTGCCAGATATGATTGTTCATGAGTTTAGGCAAAAAAATCGTGTTAGGCCAATGCCCGTCAGCTTGCCCTCAAATGTAGGGTCTAGCTCTAACAGGGTTTCAAAAAACTAGTTCTGTCCCTTAGTCCTCTTATAGCCTATCAGAATGTTAGGGGCTGTTATCAAAACTTACTACCTTGTTCTTGAATAGTGCTTCATTTGAGTTTGACATTATTGCCTTCTCAGAGACGTGGTTAAATCCATCAATCTCTGATTGTGAAATTTTGTCAAATGATTTTTTTATCTATCGACATGATCGACTTACTCGAAGAGGAGGGGGAGTACTGATCGCAGTCAAGACTAGCCACCGTTCGGAATTAATTCCACTAAGTCTGCCTGATGGTGTGGAATTCGTAGCCGTAAAAGTTTCTTTTCTTTCCTTTTCGTTATATATTACTTGCTCCTATATCCCTCCTTCTTCCGATATTCAAGTTTATATGAACCATATAACTTGTATAAAAGATGTTTGTGCCCAATTACGAGACATTGACTCATTGGTTGTTGTAGGTGATTTCAACTTACCAAACATCGCCTGGTCGTATCTTAATGGGTCAACCTATCTTGTGCCATCAACACAGCATGACTTTTTAGATCATCTGTTTGATATGTCCTTGTCTCAGATAAATTCAATTCCAAACGATCTTAATAAATTGCTGGATCTTGTCTTTGTCGCTGACAGTACTAATGCTGCAGTTTCTAGGTCCGCCCCTCTATCACTGCCCGAAGATATTTACCATCCTACTCTTGAAATCTCTCTTTCAGTTTCTGAAACTACTTCATCAACCTCTAAAATTCCTAATAAACCTCGTCGTTGTTTTCGTAAAGGAAACTTTACAATATTAAATCTACTTATTTGTGCACCAGACTGGTCACCTCTGTTCAATGCGGTTGATTTTGACTTTGCTTTTGCCTTTTTCTACGAATCCCTCTCTTAGATATCTGTGTTCCTAATAGCGTAGCTTCTCCCGCGTCACTTAATCCTCCTTGGTACTGCCCTAGACTTTCTAATTTGAAAAATATTAAGTTTAGATGCTTCGAAAAGTATAAACGATCTGGCTTGGCTGTTGATTTCTCTAAATATTCACTAGCAAAATCCAACTACACTTTTTAACTCTGAGTGCTATACGAATTATCTTGCTCAGTGCAAAATTCAATTTGCAGAGGACCCTAAACAATTCTATAGCTTTGTGAACTCTAAGCGTAGATCTTCATCACTACCTTCTTCTTTTTTTTTGGGTGACCAAAAGGCTGGCAATGATTCCGCTGCCGTCGACCTATTCGCAGACTTTTTTCAATCAACGTATTCCTCTATCCACTTTACCAACACTTCTTATCCTTATACCATTCCTTCTTCTAACTCGATTTGTGTTCCCTCAACTAGTGAAAGCTCCCTACTTTCGCATTTAAAATCTCTAAAATCCTCATACTCCCCTGACCCTGACAACATTCCTAGTTGTGTTCTCAAAGAGTGCTGTAATTCCTTATGCAAACCTTTGCTTAAGATTTTCAATCTATCACTCGATTCTTCAGTCTTTCCAACTCTTTGGATAGAGTCTATCATTCCTCTTCATAAAAAAGGTGGAAAATCTGATATTTCCAATTACAGAGGCATAGCTAAGCTCTCCGCTATTCCTAAATTATTTGAAGAGATTATAACCTCCACCTTGCAGCACTATTGCAAATCGATTTTATTCACCTTTCCAGCATGGGTTTATTAAGCGTCGGTCAACTATGACCAATTTGCTTGAATTTACTTCATTGGTTAATGATGGGTTCCTTAAGAAAAAGCAAACCGATGTCATTTACACCGACTTTAGTAAGGCTTTTGACTCTATAAACCTGTTAGGATTTCCCGCCTCTTTTCTGCTCTGGATTTCGTCCTATTTAAAAAATAGAACGCAGAAAGTTATATAACGTTCAGACACTTCAAAGCCCGTCTCTGTAACGTCCGGTGTACCGCAAGGTAGTCACCTTGGTCCTTTGTTTTTTACTCTTTTTATTAATGATCTACCCACAATACTATCTTATTCTCGGATACTTGTGTATGCCGATGACGTTAAACTTATTTTATCTTTCAATGACCCGACACATTCCATTAGATTGCAAGATGATTTAAACTCCTTGCAGTCTTGGTGCTTGGTTAATCATTTATACCTTAATTGCTCCAAGTGCATGTTTATGACTTTCCATCGTTGCAAACCTTCGCTGGCTATTTATACGGTTGGCAATGAACCCCTGCAACGAATATCTACAGTCGTTGATCTTGAAATTCTTTTTGACCCCAAATTGAGTTTCAATCCTCATATCTCCTCTATTGTTAATAGGGCAAATGGTGTACTTGGATTCATTAAACGTTGGTCGAAGGAATTTAATGATCCATACACCACAAAGCTTCTGTATACTGCTCTAGTTCGTCCTGTACTTGAATACTGCTCGTCCGTCTGGTGTCCGCAATATAAAAAGCATATCGATCGTATTGAATCAGTACAAAAGCAATTTTTTCTTTTTGCTCTTCGTGGACTAAATTGGGACCCTAACCTTCGTCTGCCATCGTACTCCAGCAGACTCTTGCTTATTAACCTTCCTTCGTTAGCTAATCGTAGAACAGTCCTAGGCGTTTCTTTTCTTCATAAGTACATCATTAGTGATGTAGATTCCACAGAACTCTTAGGTCGCCTTAACTTTTCCGTTCCTTCTAGGCCAACTAGAAACTATTTACCTTTAATCTTGCCCAGATGTACAACTGATTATGCCCAGCACAATCGCTTTCGGGTCTTATGTCAAAATTACAATGATCTCTATCACCTGCTCTCAACAGATCTCTCTCTTCTCTCTAAAAACGTCTCTCTATAATTATCTCCGGGGAATTCTCTGACCACTCCCAGCTGTGAGTAGGGGCATAGCTTGTCGGACTGGCTAAAAAATCCTCCCCCACCGGGTCAGAGATTTTCCGGCTATTTAGTTTAAAGTTTCACGTATACATTTTTTATTTTTAAAGTTTATTTTAAGATATTTTTCTCTCTTTCTCAGCTTTATTTTAATTTAATATATTATCTGATTTTTTTCTCCTTTGTTCCTACATAACTATAGGTTTTGGTTTTTTTCTCTCTCTTTCTGTCTCTCTCCCTCTTCTCGATCTCTATATTATTAAAGTTTTTGTTAGCTCTAATAACGTCACTGACTACAATTGGCTGTGAATAGGGGCATAGCTGGCCGGACGGGCAAATAAAATTCCCCCACCGTGTCGGAGTCGTTATTAGTTTATTTTGTAATTTTATTAGATTTTCTTTGATAGGCTTCATTAGCTCATACAAATTTTTGTAACGTCTATACATTTTCGTTGACAGCCTTTTTTTGTCAACTCTAAATAAATAAATAAAATAAATAAAACACTAACAGACATAGAACTTAATTATATTAAAAGTATTCGTTTAAATGATTATACTCTGTACCGAAGGTACATAGAGTATATTAAGTTTGTCCAAAAGTATGTAACAGGGAGAAGGAATCGTTTCCGACCCTATAAAGTATATATATTCTTGATCAGCATCAACAGCCGATTCGATATAGCCATGTCCGTATGTCCGTCTGTCTGTCTGTCTGTCTGTCTGTCTGTCTGTCTGTCTGTCTGTCTGTCTGTCCGTCCGTATGAACGAAGAGATCTCAGAGATGGTAAGAGATAGAGGTTTGAAATGTATGGAGCATATATTTCTTATACTTGCAGGCAGATCAAGTTTATTTTCAATTTTTGCCACGCCCCCTCCCGCCCCCGCAATTTGGAAAAAACGTCACATCTCCTACAGTTTTGAAAATAGATCGTTCGTACCTTCTAGAGAACAAACTTGTAAACAAAATTATTTATCGATTTGTTGAAGGAATGATAAAGATCGGATGAACGATACTCAAGTTATGAGCAAAAAACGGCCAGTAATTGTTTGTGCGCTGCATATTATTATGGTACGTTGGTTCGTTGCTTGTAAAGATCTTATGAATGAAAGTAAGAGTTCTGAGATTAATCCACGATTTGAGGCCAAGGTCAAAAATCTTCCGAGCTAGGTTTGATATGTGGTCGAATCGTCTACTATTAAATACATAATTAGTGTGAGTTGGCTGGCTCTAGGTCCGAAAAAGTTGCGTTTGTTCACAACTTGTAAGCAACTTATGCATTGTACCACCAAAAAGAGCTGGTTGCCTATACAGAACTGTTTCATCGTTATCCCTAACGACTCTTCAGTAGGCTTTTCGCTGAAGAAAGCATGATTGCCAACTGCCTCTCCATACAATCATTGCTTAGATCAGTTGGGAACTGCTAAAAGCAATGAAAGCAAAAATAGACAAGCAATGAGTGCTTTCATCTTTCTGGTGGTAATGCTTAAGCTTAGGGCTGAACTTTTTAAGTGCAAAAGCTTGAGCTTTTGAGCGAACTTAGGCATTACCACCAGAAAGATGAAAGCACTCATTGCTTGTCTATTTTTGCTTTCATTGCTTTTAGCAGTTCCCAACTGATCTAAGCAATGATTGTATGGAGAGGCAGTTGGCAATCATGCTTTCTTCAGCGAAAAGCCTACTGAAGAGTCGTTAGGGATAACGATGAAACAGTTCTGTATAGGCAACCAGCTCTTTTTGGTGGTATAATGCATAAGTTGTTTACAAGTTGTGAACAAACGCAACTTTTTCGGACCTAGAGCCAGCCAACTCACACTAATTAAACATTAGAAAGGTCGCCAAATAAATTACAAATCTATATAAGAGACGGCACGCTCTCTTTTTTGTAAATGAAACTAACAAAAGTTTCAAGAAACAACGCAAAAAACGCTTTTTTGAATGCTTCGCATTTCAAATTTAACGGGCACTTCTAAGTTCGCTTAAAAGCTCAAGCTTTTGCACTTAAAAAGTTCAGCCCTAAGCTTAAGCATTACCACCAGAAAGATGAAAGCACTTATTGCTTGTCTATTTTTGCTTTCATTGCTTTTAGCAGTTCCCAACTGATCTAAGCAATGATTGTATGGAGAGGCAGTTGGCAATCATGCTTTCTTCAGCGAAAAGCCTACTGAAGAGTCGTTAGGGATAACGATGAAACAGTTCTGTATAGGCAACCAGCTCTTGTTGGTGGTACAATGCATAAGTTGTTTACAAGTTGTGAACAAACGCAACTTTTCGGACCTAGAGCCAGCCAACTCACACTAATTAAACATTAGAAAGGTCGCCAAATAAATTACAAATACATATCTAGCTATTGAGTTTAGTGACACATTAAGCTTCTGAAAGTCTCTAAAATCGCAGTGGCCAAAAACTTCTGCTCCATAAAAAAGTGTAGGTACGAGAACTTGTTTGCTATAGTCATTTTAAGATGAACGGGTAATACCGACTTTGTCATTGCGAGCTGCCGCAGCATTCCGTATGTTTTACCTGTTGCTTTTGATATGTGATTAGTCCATGATAGGTTGTTGCTAAATGTTATGCCGAGATTGGCTGCATGTTCTACATAGTTAACTGAAGTGCCATTAATGAGCATTTTTGGCAACTGGCTTGTGTCGAGAGATTTCTTATATATGACTATGCATTTGGTTTTAGCCGGGCTAAGCCCTAGTCCGTTATCTTTAGCCCAAGTATCAATTTTATCAAGCACATTATTGGTTATACATACACATTCATTAATATTTATAAGAGGCCGTCTAACATAGATTTGGACATCGTCAGAATACATGTGGACATCACAATCAGACAAGACATTAGGAAGATTCATCACGTATACAGAAAATAAAAATGGTTCCAAAACCGACCCCTGAGGGACACCACGATGGACTGAGCAAAAGTTAGAAATGCAGGAGCCTGATGTCACTGCCTACATTCTGTTATTCAGATTTGACTTAATCAGAGAAACTGCAGTTCTTCAAAAGTTGTATAAGTTCATCAGTTTCGTGCAGAAAATTTCGTGATTGACGGCATCAAATGCTTTACTCAAGTCAAGTAGCGTCAGAAAAGTTACTCAGCTATCGTCCAGCTGTTTCCGAATATCCTCGACTATACTAGTTATTGCTGTGATGCACCCCGATTCTTGCAAAAACGCGACTGTTTTTGACTTAATAGCTAATGATTATTGAGGAAGCACTGCATTTGTGTAGCCATTAGACTCTCAAAAATTTTAGACATAAATGGTAAAATAGTCACCGGCCCAAAGTCCTTATTGGTTTTCGGAATAGGGATAATTTTTGCGATTTTCCATGCATGTGGAAACGTGGACGTGGTAAAAGCCGTATTAATGATATGAGTAATATGGTTAAGTATCACAGACAGTAGTATCTTAACAAATTTTGGACTAACATTATCTAAGCCATCTGCATTTGACTTCACTTTATAAATACTTTCAATAACATCACACGGACTGGCACAAGCAAAACTAAAACTATTATCACAGAGCGGTAAAACATTTAGATAATTATTGCACGTAGCCTCAGGTATATTTATCTGCCCGAACTTCTCATTCAACTCATTTACATTAATAATCTCCGTTGGGTGTGCTTTGATTTTTCCGATTCCTAGACTATTAACTTCTCTCCAGGATTGTCTGGTCATAGCAACTTGGCTAAATTTGGAGTTATAATAATTTCGCTTTGCTACACTAATCATTTTAGTTACAGTGACCCTTTTATTTTTGTATTCAGCTTGTAAACTACTGGTTTTATACCGTTTCCACCTAAGGCATGCAACATTACCCAATTTTATGTGTCGCTGTATGTTGTTGTTGAACCAAGGCTGTTGTTTCGGTGTAATAACTGTTGTCTTAAGCTGCACGCATTTATTAAAAAGATAGTTTATGTTTGAATTACGAACATGCAATGGGCAGTCGACATGAGGCGAGTGGTATATTGGCGTCCAGTCACAAGTATTAAATTCTAACTCTAGTTCTCTGTAGTCAATGTTTTTGTAGTACCTAAATTGTATTGAAACGTCATTATAACTAACTACGATCAGTAGCAATCCAACACGGTCAGAACGATACAACATGTAACCATCGCACGCAACGGACAAATCACAAATATGAGACATAAACCAAGTTTCGGACACACATATAACGTTAATTTCGGAACCTACAAAAATATATCTAAACTCGTCTATTTTATTTGCAAAACTTTGTGCATTGACATGTACAAAAGATAAACCTTTAGCCTGTTTCCTCAGAACTCTGACCATGCTATTGGCTATGAATCTACTCATTTCATCCTGCATTATTATTTGGTGTTATTGGAACCGTAATCTGTATCAAAATAAACCTAATAAAAAAAGGACAAGAAAGAAAGTCGGTCAAGCCCGACTATAACATACTCTGTACCCTTAACGTCGCAGCTCGCATTTGCTCACGAGTTATACTCGCTCATCTCTAAGTTTCACTCTCTCTGTCTCTTTCTCTCTCTCTCACTAAGATTGCCGTTCAATAGAATGCTGTGGTGATGGGTGGTGGGTGTTTACTGGCCGTTTTTTGCTCATAACTTGAGTATCGTTCATCCGATCTTTATCATTCTTTCAGCAAATCGATAAATAATTTTGTTTACAAGGTATCTCTAGAAGGTACGAACAATCTATCAAAACTGTGGGAGATATGGGGCGGGAGGGGGCGTGGCAAAAATTGAAAATAAACTTGATCTGCCTGCAAGTATAAGAAATATATGTTTCTTCGCGCCGGTACACTCCTATTGCTCTCATAAACATGTTCTTTTATCGCACGTTTTCTACCTTTGTAATTATTATCGGGTCCACAGTGCTTTGGTGTGAACGACGAATCCGGAAAATATATTTAATCCTTTATGGTGGTGTGACATTCAATTGAAAGCAAAGTGAATAAAAGTATGCCCGGACATTCTCTCCCTCATTTTAGGGTACTCCTTGGAGACGCAGATCTCATGCGTAGCTCGCCATGTGCAGTGCTGCCTGCTTCGACTCCAAACTTCCCACCCTCTCTCTCAGACTTTGCAGTTCACCCACCTGGTGTTCAAGCTGAAAAACTCGCTCGCCAAGCTGGTCGCGCATAGATTTGAGCTCACCAACTTCAGGTTCCTGCTGAATCATCCTCTTGGCTTGCCGCCGTGTCATCGCATCGAAATGCTCCAACAAGCATTAAGTGTACTCTGCTCAGCCTCACGCATATTTCCAGGGATTTACATAGCCTGCTCCGAGAAGCGTTGGTTGAGGATCTGAATAAGTGGTGGAGGCAGAACATCAGAGGACCGGGGCGCCTTTAGGTTCGAAATGCTGTTCTCACGAGCGCGTTTGGTGTAGGGTTGACCTGGTGCCATGACGATGAGTGTATTACAGATGAGTGCGTGAGTGTTGAGTGTTGGCGGAGTAGCTCGCCTTTGCCTGTTCACTTCAAGTCCGTTTTTTCTAATTGATGTTGTCTGGACATTGATCCTTACTCTGCTCAAGCGACAAAGTGGATGTTTTGTATATTTTTTAGCCAAAAAAAAACGCGGAGCAACCAATCAAAATGGCAAGATGACGGGTGTATCGGGATTGATCGATATTTATAATAAAATGGAATTTTAATGACTTTCTATAGCCATTTTAATGAATTATTTGTGCAGCTGTTGACTTGTGCGTCCGTCTTCCTCTCCTTCTCCGACTTCTCTCCCCATTGTAATGATTGGATCCTCCAAACCACCAGTAAGAACATATTTTTAGTTTTAGTTTTTAAAAGTTTATTTATTTCAAAAAACTTACATTTCACTCGAACGCTGGCTAACAGGCAAGTCATTCACACACTTTGAATGCTAAAATTATTTTGATTTTGGATTTAGTCTTTTGAGTCAGCCACATGGCTGTTCTTTCTGTGCTTACATATATATATGCTTAGTAGCTGAGTCCGGCAGAGAGAGTTGAGCATGTAGTACGCATTATATTTGGGGAGCGGTCAAGGACAAATATTATGCAAACAATCCTGAATCAGTTGGCGAAAGTAAAGCTTATTGAAACCGACTGTTCAAAGCCAAGCAGATTTGAGCAGTTGGTTCCAAATCGCTCAAATTCATCATCTGATCTAGCAACGGAAGATATACTTTTCACTTTACATATAAATTTTACAATTTAAAGTGGAAATGCAAGCGTTTATACGAAAATCTCTAGTGATTTCTGTGTCACCCCCGATTTACTTTCGAGCTTGTGTCCAGTATAATTTTTGTCAAGTTTGGTGTTTTTGAAAACACAAGTTCGTATGGACAGTAATTATGTATCATAGAAGGTGTTGTTTTAAAACAATACCCGAAATATTGTAACCATACATCCCAATCGGTTTTATCAACTGAGATATACGATCTTATATATTCTTCTAAGGTTCGGTGACTGCGTTCTACAGTACCTAAGGTTTAGTGGTAGTGTGCTGTGGATGTTATGTTATCAATTTTCAGATATTTACACAAATCATCAATGATGGATATTTAGTATTTTAAATAGTTATCTACGTGGCAACGCCAATACCGATAGATCAACAATGTGAACTAGATCGTAAGAACCACTTGTGAACTCAGCCCCTGGTCATACACAAAAAGAAATAAACATGTAAGCGTGCAAGACACAACATATTTGGCGACGAGAGAAAAAATTAAGACAAAGTTCTACTTTAAAAGCGTATTTATGCTAACAACAAATAAGTCGATAATATCGCAAAAACAAAGATCAATACTGTAAATACAATAAACATCAAAGATGACAACAACAACATTGCTGCAGACGACCGCATTACCAGAATTTTCGCCAACGTGCGAACCGTGGTGCATATGGAAAGAAAAATTGGAAATCCATCTATGCGAAATAAACTGTAGTGAAGAAAATTTAAAGAAAGCTGTACTACTCAAGTCTGTTGGATCAGAACCATACCGGTTGCTACACAGTCTATGCAGTCCTGGTTCTCCTGTGTCCAAAAGCTACAAGGAATTGTGTTCAATGCTAAAAAGTCACTACACCCCACCAACAATTGTGTTTCATGAAAGAAAAAAATTCTACGCCGCAACTAAACTCGAAACTGAAAGCACATCACAATGGTTTGCTAAAGTGAAGCAACTTGCCATTAACTGCAAATTTGGTGCAAATTTAAATGCTTTCGTGTTGGATCGTTTTGTCACAGGCCTTCCAGAAAAACTTTTTGACAAATTCTGTGAAGAAGATGAAACCCTAACCTTAGAAAGTGCATTACGTAAAGCCATAATTATGGAGACGAAGATGGTAGCAAAAGCAGAAGAAGCAAACAACGTTCATGCAGTCAACGAACAACGGTACAAAGCAAACTACAGAAACAACGGCAGCAGCAGCTCAAGTCATGGCAACAACAACAACAGAAGCAACGAGAAAGGAACGAATGCAGACAGCAAGAAGATCAACAACAAGACGTGGAGGAACGAGAAAGGCACATGCTCGCACTGTGGGCGGCGTAACCACAATTCACAGTCATGTAAATACAAACACAGCAAATGTCATACCTGTGGTAAAATTGGACATTTATCGAGTATTTGCCGTAACAATGATAAAAAAAAATATTAATTGTGTTTTAAGTTCTAATGAAAATTTATCTAAAAATTTGAACAATTCTGTTTACAGCATCGCATCTAATAATAATACTAAGGCGTATAAACTATCAGTAAATATTGATGGCACCATCTTGGACATTATTTGCGACACCGGATCTCCATGCACTTTGTTTTCTCAGAATTATCTCAACACTCAGCAACTAAGGAAAATTAAACCATGCAAAAAGGAATTCATAAGTTATACAGGTGACAAAATCAAAATAGTCGGTGAGTTCTATGCAAATGTAACCTACAATGGGACCGTGAAGCTTTTAAAAATAATAGTTGTTCAAAACGACAGTCAACCACTGCTAGGAAGAGATTTTCTCAGAACATTTAAATTTGAAATGAAACAAGTAAACAATATAGAAGTAAATACTCGAAATATTGCTAAAGAAATTAAAAGTGAATTTAAAGAATTATTTAATGAGGAGCTTGGTACGTTTAAATTAAGTGAGGTATCATTGCCAATAGATGAAAATGCAAAACCAGTATTCTTTAAACCACGAGCTATTCCATTAGCTTGGAAGTCTAAAGTTGAAGATGAACTTAGAGATCTTATTCGAAGAGGTATTTTAGAACCAGTAGATCATTCAGATTGGGGAACACCTTTGGTTCCAATCTTGAAATCAGATGGTAATCTACGGATATGTGGAGATTACAAGGTCACAATTAACCAATGGTTAGTTGATTACAAGTATCCTTTACCTCGTATCGATGAAATTTTTGCTGCTTTGAGCGGAGGTGAATTGTTTTCTAAATTAGATCTGTCAAGTGCATACAACCAACTTGTATTAGATGAAAAATCTCAACATCTTTGTACTTGGAGTACCCACATAGGTACACTTAAAATGAAAAGACTCCCATTTGGTGTAAAGCCAGCAGCATCAATCTTTCAAAAAATTATGGAATCGATTCTTAATGGTATTCCAAATGTAGTTGTATATCAAGACGATATTACAGTAACAGGAAAAAACGTACAAGAGCATATGACAACTCTTAAAATTGTACTTAAAAAACTACAAACTGTAGGACTCAAGCTTAACATAAGCAAATGTCAATTTTTGCAAGAAAAAGTATCATACTTAGGGTTCACGATTGACAAAAATGGATTGCAAAAGAATATGGATAGATGCAAAAGCGTGATCAATTGTCCGATTCCAACCAATGTGACCCAAGTTAGAGCGTTCATAGGAATGGCTAATCATTATTCTAAATTTATTCCAAAATTCACACAGAAGATAAATCCACTGTACGAACTACTCAAGAAGAATGTTAAATTCAGTTGGTCAGCCGAATGTCAACGATCTTTTGAAACTATCAAAACAGAAATTGTTTCAGATCAAGTGTTAGTACATTTTGACAGCTCCCTGCCAATCATTTTAACTACAGATGCAAGCAACACAGCAGTTGCAGGCATATTATCTCACAGATTACCAAATGGTCCAGTGAAACCAGTAGCATTCGTGTCACGAGCCTTAAACAAAACAGAACAAAATTATAGTACTCTAGAAAAAGAGGCTCTGGCAATAAAATTTTGTGTAATTAAACTAAAGCAGTATTTACTGGGACATCATTTTATATTGAAAACCGACCACAAGCCATTAAAATTCTTATTTGGCGAAGGAAAAGGTTTACCACTAATGGCATCAGCCAGAGTGCAGAGATGGGCATTTATATTGTCAGGATTCAATTACTCTATTGAGTATGTAAAAGGCAAAGCCAATGAAGCTGATGAACTATCAAGAATACCACAATTTGAAACGGTGCATGACATCGAAGAAAGCAACTTCATTAACTATACGGAGTCAAACAATCACTTGCATTTAACATTTAAAGAAATTGCAAAAGAAACCAGACATGATCCCATTCTTGCCAAGGTCATGCAAGCTATCAAAGAAGGTAGATTAGAAAATTTGAAAGGGAATGAATATGAATATTTTAAAATCAAAGGAATTGAACTTTCTATCGAATATGATTGCATTCTATGGGGTTATAGAACCGTAGTTCCGCCAAAACTCCAGCAATCAGTCCTCGACGAACTACATCGTTCACACATGGGCATTGTCAAAACAAAAGGTTTAGCCCGATCATATGTTTGGTGGCCCAAAATTGATTCAGATATAGAAAGAATGATAAAAAGTTGTAAACATTGTCAAGAATTGAGCTCTAGTCCAGAAAAATGTTCTTTGATACCATGGGAACCTACACAATCAGCCTGGAGTAGAATTCATGTAGATTTCGCAGGTCCAATTAACAACTATTATTTACTAATAATTGTAGATTCTTTTACAAAATGGGTAGAAGTTGTTAAAACTAAAGAAATAACATCACTTTTCACTATTAAGTCGTTAAGGGAAATCTTTTGGCGATACGGACTAGTGGACACCCTTGTAAGCGACAATGGAAGACAATTTACATCTAGTGATTTCAAAGACTTTACAAGTAAAAATGGCATAAAGCACATACTTACAGCACCGGGACATCCCGCGTCTAATGGACAAGCTGAAAATTTTGTCAAAACATTAAAGAAATCACTCATAGCATCATTAAATGGTAACGTAAACCGAGACTTTGATACGATTTTAAATCAATTTTTATTTGATTACAGAAACTCTAAGCATTGTACGACAGGAGAAAGTCCTTCAAAACTATTCTTTGGTAGAGTTCTAAAATCTCGATTCAGTTTACTCAAACCACCTTTAGTAAGAGATAAAATTATCAGAAGCCAAGAGAAAAGCATATCCAATCACAAAGGTAACAGAACTATAGACTTTGATAAAAATGAATCAGTTTTTATTCGTGATTACCGTGACCCTAACAAACCTAAATGGTCAGAAGCTACAGTTAAGCAACAGCTAGGCCCAAGGTCTTACATATGCATACATACCCACAACAATAAAGAGATTAAACGTCACTGTAATCAAATGCGTAAAAGAACAGAAATGCCAACTGAAGAGGGTTCTGAAAAACTTAGTGATGGAGAGAAGGAGAATGATCAAGAAAAACAAATGAATTTAAGACCTCGACAAGATGGTAAAGTCATAAAAAAATGAAGTTTTAAAAAATTAGTATATAAGATATTTCCAATGTATATGCAATTTGAATTACAGGCATTACGCGCACTTCAAGCTGCAAATACATATACACTTACGATTATTTTCATTGAATTGAATATCATGGAATATCATACAAATCACACTTTCATGTATATATATATTTTTGTAAGTTAATACAAAGCTTAAGTGGAGGCGTGATGGATATTTAGTATTTTAAATAGTTATCTACGTGGCAACGCCAATACCGATAGATCAACAATGTGAACTAGATCGTAAGAACCACTTGTGAACTCAGCCCCTGGTCATACACAAAAAGAAATAAACATGTAAGCGTGCAAGACACAACAATCAATAAAAGAATTTTGTAATCAGTCCGTAATGAACGTCATCATTCAGTCAGAGAAAAAATAGAGAATTTCGCTCTTGAATCAAGAGCATTCGTTCTCAAAAGTACGGTAAGAGTGAAAATTCTTGATCCAAGAGCGAAATTCTTGATTCAAGAGTGAATTTTTGATCCCAACATTCCTGATTCAAGAGTTTCAGCTCTTGATCCAAGTATGAATAATTTTTGATTCAAGAGTTTCAGTACTTGATCCAAGAACGACTAATTCTCAAAATAAAAAAATTAAAAAGAATATTTGGGGTGGGGGGTGGCAGAGACACTACCGACCCGACCCGACCGACGTTGTCCGTCTCCCTCCCCCCTCCCACTCACCATTATCAACCAAACAAACCCCTCTCTCCCCACTCTCTGCGAGAGCGAGTCCAACGCTATTCTCTCAACAACAAACTGCGCATGCGCTCTCACTCTCTGCGAGAGCGACTCCAACGCTATTCTCTCAAAGTTAAGTTGCCCTCACCCCCCTTGCCTATAAAAAACCAAATTGAGAACGTTTAGAACGAATTTATCTCGATTCCAAGAGCGAAATTCTTGAAAATTCAAGAACGACTAACTTTTTTTTCAAGAGCGTTCGTACTCAAATTATTCGTTCTAGTTTTTTCTTAGTGTAGGACCGTACTTCAGAATAAAAGATTCGAAAATAGCTTATGCTACTGTTTTAGCACTTTTATTTGGTATGGCTGTTGCTGCGAGATACTTTGTTAAATCACAAATGAGTGTAACTGCGTATTCGTTACCATTTTCAGATCTTGGTAATGAACCTATTGTGTCGACTACAACTCGGTCAAATGCACATTCTGGGGTTTCAGTTATTGATAGCGGGGTCTTGGTATGAATGGTCGTTTTCGACTTTTGGCATTTTTGACATTTAGTAGTAATGTCTTTTTATACTCTTGTAGAGTACGAGTAGAGTTAAAATTGTCCAGATGTTTGTAAAGCATAGAAGGAAGCATCTCTGACCACATAAAGTATATATATTCTTGATCAGCATGACGAGCTGAGTTGATATAGCCATGTGCGGACAGTCCGTCTGTCCGTCTTTTTCTATGCGATCTCCTCCGTCAGCTTAAAAGCTATCTTAACCAAACTTTGCATGAAGTCTTTTGGTACAAAGACTCTGCACATTTATCGAAACCGGCCGGATCGGATGACTATAAAATATAGCTGCCATTGGAACGATCGGTCGGAAAAGTAGTTCTAGTGAGAAAAACTTTTTTGTTTTTAATGGTATCGTCTTTATACTTTCCAGTTATGAATATTATCGGTTTCCACACAATTTTGGGGAGTTCGGTGAAAATCTTACACTGAGAAAAAAATCAATCTAAAACCAAGATTATAATCTTGAAAGGAGACGAAACGGTGTCAGAATTCGACAGAGACGATTTAATCTTAACCCAAGATTATATTCTCAATTTAAATCTTAATCGAAAAATATATAATTAAGATCGTTTATACTCTACTTTAAGATCACACAATCTCATTTTTATACCCTTATAGAGGGTATATTAAAATTTTCCAGATGTTTGTAACGCATTGAAGGAAGCATCTCCGAGCACACAAAGTATATATATTCTTGATCAGCATGACGAGCTGAGTTGATATAGCCATGTCCGTCTGTCCGTCCGTCTGTCCGTCCGTCTGTCCGTCTGTTTCTATGCTATCTCCTCCGTCAGTTTTTAAGCTATCTTAACCAAACTTTCCACGAAGTCTTTTGGTACAAATACGCTGCACATTTGTCGGAAGCGGCCAGATCGGATGACTATAGCATATAGCTGCCATAGGAACCATCGGTCGGAAATGTTGTTTTAGTGATAAAAACTTTTTTGTCTTCAACGCAAACGTCCCCAAACCTCGTAATTATAAGTTTTCTATGCTTTCACATAATTCCACCAAGTTTGATAGGACCTCTATATAATAAAGCTGCCATAGAAATTAGGTGTAGAAAATGTATATAGGAGGCCTTGTCAAAAATGTGTACATTTGGCCGAATGTACATATTTGTGTCAGTGGAATCAGGCCACTAATTTATAAAAATCATACAAGCTACAAGGGTATAAAAACTTCGGTCAAGCCGAAGTTAGCTTTCCTCTATTTTTTAATATGAAAAAATAGACAAAAATAAATTAAGCATTTTTTATTTTTAGGTGATGGGTGGGATAGGGTGGTAGGATTTGGTTGGTTTAGTTAGTTGTTTTAGTTATTAGCATTTTCTTCTTTCTGAAAAATTTGTATAAATTGTAAATTATTATTCCGCCGATACTGGGACTTGAGCTGAGTACCTTTTGTGCACTGAAATACTGACACCACCGCTTTACTATCGAGCGTCAACTGTTATGCCCAACTAGTTTCAGTATAAGCAACTAGCTGCGCTTAACAATTGACCCCCTACCTCAAAATCGACCATTCGGCCGTGTCAATGTGTGTTATTGAACGAAGAGGTCGTGGTTCGAGTCCCAATAGGGGTGGGTTGCATTGCAACCAAAAATTGTTTTTTTTAAATTATTTTTAGCATAATAAATCTATATATCAAAACAAAATTTCAACTGAAGCTTTACAGAAAACTGTAGGATGATTAATAAGTTGTTTTTAAGATTTCTAAGCTCATTTCAAGGTTTTTCAATTTTGTTTTTATAAGATTCATGGTTCTTGAAAACGAGATTTTTAATGTAGATTTTAGATTAATTTTTTTCTCAGTGTATGAATATTATATAGCTGCCTTATAACAAACCTGCAAGCAAATGGTGTGGCATCACCAAGTCAGTCCGTGAGGCGATAGTTGCAGCCACTTATCGATAGGAGTGGCAAGCTATCGATACAACACGATGCCATCGCGAGCCGCGAACCCTGGACGAAGCCTCATTGCATCATCGTCAACTCAATCGACTGTCATTTATTCATTTTAGCGTGTAATACTATTGTTAAATAAAGTTAGTTACTAAAGATAACTAAAATGGTACAAGTAGTGGCGCCATCTATTGTTGAGTTTGGGGAATAGCACAGGTAAGAATGTTCGACGAAAATCATTTAAAACCTTAATTTATATAAATTATACAAGCTACAAGGGTATTTAAACTTCGGTTGAGCCGAAGTTAGCTTTCCTCTATTTTTGCATTTGATTTGACGTCTTGCATTCATTATTCAACCTTAGACAATCAAAACAAGAAAGAAAGTCGGTCAAGCCCGACTATAGCATACTCTGTACCCTTACACTCGCATTTGCTCAGGAGTCAAACGGCCAACGGTTTACAAGCTATCTCTAGAAGGAACGAACGATCTATCTCCAAAACTGTAAGAGATATGACGTTTTTTCCAAATTGCGGGGGCGCGAGGGTGCGTGGCAAAAATTGAAAATAAACTTGATCTGCCTGCAAGTATAAGAAATATATGTCCCATACATGTCAAACCTCTATCTCTTACCATCTCTGAGATCTCTTCGTTCATACGGACGGACGGACGGACAGACGGACATGGCTATATCGACTCGGCTGTTGATGCTGATCCAGAATATATATACTTTATAGGGTCGGAAACGATTCCTTCTCCCTGTTACATACTTTTGCACAAACTTAATATACTCTATGTACCTTCGGTACAGAGTATAAAAACTTAACCAGGCAAAAAATAATTTTGCTTTTTAAATAGCATTGTTTATATATCAACTATACCTCCTACGACGAACACTAATACATTCAAACTAAGTCAATTTGCATGAACTTGAAACCTTTAATTTTTTACTTTAAAGCCAATAACTTCTATATTCTTTGATGGACTTTAATGAAATAAAATAATAATAAATAAATAAAAATTTTACACAATTTTTTCGTGGTGAAAATTGCACTTAAAATCTATCTCTTTTTAAAAAAGTGATAAATTTAATGCAATGTTGCCGATAAAAACCTATATAACGCCGAAGTTAAGCAGCAGATTATGAAGTAGAGCACACATAAATGATTCATTAAATTATGTTCCAATAAAACTGTACGTTTTCATAAGGAACAAACCGAAACCAAAGATATAAACATTTTTCTAAAGCTACTTTTCTTCGCAATCAAACGTCGAAAACGAACCTACTAAACACTTTGTGAATTTGTTGGATTTACATAAGGAAGTATTTGCACTACTTTGTGTTCATTGCTCATTCCTCCAAATAACAGGAATGGTAAATTTCCTGAAAATATACATTCGTTTCACAGATAGACTCTTCACTTAAATCTCTTTTCGCCAGCCATTTGATTAAATTTGAAAAATCATAATAGTCACAAAGTTTTTAGGCCCCTCGCACACAGACAGCGGAGCGGAGCAGAGCTAGCTGAGCTTATGAATTTTACATACAAAATGCTCCGCTCAGCTAAGCTTTTGGTGTGCGTTTGATTTTCCAAAGCTGATATGCTACTCTCCGCTAGGTTGTCTGTGTGCGGCGGGTCTTATTCCGTAGATTACGGTGGATGCGGAACTCATTTGGCCCATTCGTAGCCCAATTTATAAAATTTTGATGTGATTCTCTCAAGGTTGTTTGATATTAAGCAAATATGAATTTGTGGGAAATTGTTTGAATCTAGTACTGCCTGAATGTTAATGTAAATTTTGATTGTTAGATCACGTAGTCTTTAAATATTTTCTATACACATTTTGTGTATCAATCTAGTTGTCCTGCTATAAAATTTAATTTTTTTTCCGGGATGTAAATTTTTCCATCCAGCTGATTCAAATGCAAAAAATTTGTGAAAATATAAGAGCCTTTGGGCTACATGCTAAAGTGGCAGTTATTAAAATCCAACCACCGCAATGGCTTGTACACAACGATTAATTTTGAAAAATTTGTTATAAGCTGGTGAAAACGAGAGCGTAAGTTAAAGTCGGCTATAACCGACTTCGATATACCCGTTACTCATGGAAAGAAATGTTTAATAGCCTTCCTGTGTGCCTGAGGTGGGACAGCCGAAAAGTATCCAAATTTTTTTTAACTCGGCTATTTATCATACGATCTTGATGAAAAAGGCTTATAGATGTTGCGAATATAAATGTATGTTTTAAATTTGAGATCGATATCTCAAAAATTGTGGGAGTTGTTCAACATTGGCGTGGGTGGGCGTGGCGGGGGGTGGGCGTGGCTTAAATTTGAAATAAGCTTGATCTGCGTGCAGACAATAGGAGTCTACATTTCGAATTTGGTTGCTCTAGCTCTTCTAGTCTCTGAGATCTAGGTGTTCATACAGACAGACGGACGGACGGACGGACGGACAGACGGACAGACGGACATGGCTATATCGACTCGGCGGTTGATACTGATCAAGAATATCTATACTTTATATGGTCGGAAATGATTCCTTCTGCCTGTTACATACATTTGCACGACTTTAGTATACCCTTTTACTCTAGGAGTAACGGATATAAATACTCTTCAAAGGCCAATGTAGACGCTTTCGAGTATGCTGATGATGGTTGAATGATTTTTTTAGGCTGCATTAATATGTAGAGTGTCGCACAAAATTCATAAATACAGATATTTTTGTTCGGTGTCCATAATTTTTTAAAAGCCAAAAATACAGAAAAATGGATTTTCTGCGATGTCTCGAAAACAAGAACTGACTGGAAAAACCGAGACCAGCTTAGGAAGCAGAGCACAAAACTGGATCAGAATTTTGCATCGAGAAGGCTGGACCAAAATGGCTGTTGGAATGTCTAATCATTGTTTACGGTCCCTGGCTTATGGCCTTTGCGTGTGAATCTAAAAATGGTAGTCTATGTCGCTGCTTTTTGGGGGTCGAGTACCATGTCTTACGGACTTGCAACAGCCCATAATACCATCATAAATATCGATTTTAATAAAAATCTACAGTGCGCTTTTAAAGATATTCGAAAATTTAGGTTTGACCCCTAATAGCCGTACCTGAACCAATTGTACGATTGAAGTGAGTTTTTTATATTGCGTTCCCAAATACTCTGGCAGTATGTGTAGCTGTGTGTCTTGAACCATTCAAAATTAATTAAAATTGTTGTAGCTGTATGATGCAAGTACAAAGTACCTACCGAACGCGAATCTAGGCTTTATTTGAAAAACTGGGTATGAGGTAATGCTTACAGAAGTTCCTTTAATCAGAATTTAACCTGTTTAATCAAGACAAGTTCCAAACCAAAATCTTGGGTTTAATTATCTTAGAAACAGGTCAGCCAGCCAAACATTAAGTATGACAACGATTTCGAGCTTGAACCTAACCTCACAAACTTATGGAGGCTTGCAGCCAAGATAATAAGAATTATGTATCTTTCTCATTGACTGACACGACTATCCCTAATGTCAGTAGCAGAATCAATTGTACATTATACAACGCATGAGCTGCTGTAGTTTTTGGGGCATCCGGAAATCCTTTTAATTATATTGGTTGGACTAGAAACATATCTACGTAAATATTTCTACATATATATTTATATGTACAAAGGTATGGAATAGGAATAAAACATATTCATACCTGTAAATATGGGAATAGTCTTTGTTGCCACTTGTGTTTCCTTTAAGTTGATCCAGTGCAGAATTTTTAGCTCTTTCTACAAAATTTGTAGGGTTTTCATCTCTATAGTTGTTATATCTCTCTTTAATATTGTCCCGCCATTGATGAAGGCGACCCGAAATCCCTTGATATTCATGTAATTTCTCCATCTTATTTTGATTAATAAAAGTCAATTTCAAACGAATTGTTTTGAGCTAATCCTCTTCAGTGTCGTTTACTCAATAATTTTGTATGGTTTCACACTACACTACATTACGAGATAAATGCATCCACCGCACTTGCCTTTCGAAATAGAAATGAATTTTGCTTCAGCGAAAAGGCCAATGGATAGCTGTTCGGAATAAAACAATTTCGTTGTCGGCTGAAAGCTTTCCAACACATTCTATCGAGCATGCGTCAACGTCGTGTTGTTTTGTTGTTTTCCAGTACAGACAAATAGAGGAAACAATAACAATAATACTTGTAGTATCTAGTTTATAGCGATGGGTTTTATTACATAGGCTTACATATAACTGGCAATGGACGGCTGGTACTGAAATCATGGCATCCTTTATAAGAGTTTCAGCCATGAATTTAAAATAGGCAGAGCCCAGCTCATCATGATGTTAGCTGCTTTCAGCTATGAAATGTAGTGCTGAACTGAAGGGTGAGTAACATATGCGACTTTTTAGGTGATTTAATTTCGAATTCATGAGTGATTTCACACTGAGCATTATTATAATTAGTCATGAATTCACTCATGAATTTGAACTAAAGTCACCAATGAAATCAATCCTGAACTCGAGCTAAAATACACTATTAAATCTATCATAAAATAAAACTACAATCACCTCAGAAATCAGTCATGAAAATCACCCATGACTTTGATTATGCTTTGCATTGCTAAAATAAATGAAAATTAATGTGTGTTACATTCAAAAGCTTATTTTAAAATAATAAATAAACGAGAGTATAAGTTAAATTGGGCCCTGTGCAACTTCGATATGCCAGTTACTCAAGAGAAGAAGTAGTAAAAACCTTCACTCACATAAATTTATTTAAAATTTTTTTACCCGTTACTCGTAGAGTAAAAGGGTCGACGAAAATCATTTAAAACCCAGTTTCCCTATTATAAAACAAGCAAAAAATACGCTGTCTATTTACAAAAAACTCTTGGCCCTGCTAAGGAGGATCATTGGACGGATAGCCCAACCACCTAGCAGCAGCCATAAGCAACAGAATTAATTACAACAAATTGGTAAACAAACACCTCCAAACAAAAAACCATAGTCAAAACTCGGGCGGCGTATTTACAACATTTGAATTCCTATGTTTTTATTCGCCAATTGAAAGAGGCTTAAATACGAACTGGATGTTTGCTGAAGTGTGAACACTAAAACAAGTGACGAGAGAATTTGGTTATTCTCGATATAGCGATCGTTGTACGAACATATCCAATTGAAATTCCAAAATGTTGTAATTAATATCTGTTGATTTGTGTTGTTTATAAAGAATAATACTCAACCATATACCTTGAGTTAGCCAGATGTAACTTTGTCACTAAAACCCATCTATCTATCTATCTATCTATCTACTCTCTATATAAAACAGTGTGTCCTGACTGACTGATGGGCAATCAACGCAGAGCGCAAACGGTAAGAGATAGAATGCTGAATTTTGGACAGGAGTTTCTATTTCTGGTGAAAGTACGTACTAAGACGGAGTTTTGGAAAATTCCAACCGGAAAAATCAGTCTCGGAAAAGTTTGTAAGGATAAAAACGAAATAATTTTAAATGTGTTTTTCCAATGTCGGAAAGTCCGCCCCCCAGGCGGGAAAATTCCCGGAAAATTCTGCAAGGAAAATATTAATTTTTATCCGATTGACTTGAAACTCGGTTTGTAAGGATAGAATACGAAATAATTTGAAATGTGAGTTTCAAATGTCGGAAAATCCGCCCACAAGGTGTGAAAATTCCCGAAAAATTCTGAATGCAAAAAACTATTTTTCATACGATTGGCTTGAAAATCGGTTTGTAATGATTGAATACGGAATAATTTGAAATGTGATATTCCACTGTCAGAAAAATCGCCTCCAGGCGTGAAAATTCCCGGAAAATTCTACATGCAAAAACTATATTCATCCGATTGACTTGAAACTCGGTTTGTAAGGATAGAATACGAAATAATGTGAACTGGGGCGGTAACGATTTCGATAACGATAACGAAAACGAAAACGAAAACGATAACGATAACGATAACGATAACGATAACGATAACGATAACGATAACGATAACGATAACGATAACGATAACGATAACGATAACGATAACGATAACGATAACGATAACGATAACGATAACGATAACGTATAACGATAACGATAACGATAACGATAACGATAACGATAACGATGAACGAGAACGAGAACGATAACGATAACGATAACGATAACGATAACGAGAACGATAACGATAACGATAACGATAACGATAACGATAACGATAACGAGCAACGATAACGATAACGAGAACGATAACGATAACGATAACGATAACGATAACCGAGAACCGATAACGATAACGATAACGAGTAACGAGAACGAGTAACGATAACGATAACGATAACGATAACGATAACGATAAACAGAGAAGTAACGATAGACGATAACGGATAACGATAACGATAACGATAACGATAACGATAACGATAACGATAACGATAACGATAACGATAACGATAACGATAACGATAACGATAACGATAACGATAACGATAACGATAACGATAACGATAACGATAACGATAACGATAACGATAACGATAACGATAACGATAACGATAACGATAACGATAACGATAACGATAACGATAACGATAACGATAACGATAACGATAACGATAACGATAACGATAACGATAACGATAACGATAACGATAACGATAACGATAACGATAACGATAACGATAACGATAACGATAACGATAACGATAACGATAACGATAACGATAGCGATAGCGATAACGATAACGATAACGATAACGATAACGATAACGATAACGATAACGATAACGATAACGATAACGATAACGAGAACGAGAACGAGAACGAGAACGAGAACGAGAACGAGAACGAGAACGAGAACGAGAAGGAGAACGAGAACGAGAACGAGAACGAGAACGAGAACGAGAACGAGAACGAGAACGAGAACGAGAACGAGAACGAGAACGAGAACGAGAACGAGAACGAGAACGATAACGATAACGATAGCGATAGCGATAGCGATAGCGATAACGAGAACGAGAACGAGAACGAGAACGAGAACGAGAACAGAACGAACGCACGAACGAGAACGAGAACGAGAACGAGAACGAGAACGAGAACGAGAACGCGAACGAGAACGAGAACGAGAACGAGAACGAGAACGAGAACGAGAACGATAACGAGAACGAGCGAACGAGAACGAGAACGAGAACGAGAACGAGAACGAACGCGAACGAACGAGAACGAGAACGAGAACGAGAACGAGAACGATAACGATAACGATAACGATAACGATAACGATAACGATAACGATAACGATAACGATAACGATAACGATAACGATAACGATAACGATAACGATAACGATAACGATAACGATAACGATAACGATAACGATAACGATAACGATAACGATAACGATAACGATAACGATAACGATAACGATAACGATAACGATAACGATAACGATAACGATAACGATAACGATAACGATAACGATAACGATAACGAGAACGATAACGATAACGATAACGACGAGAACGAGAACGAGAACGAGAACGAGTAACGATAACGATAACGATAACGATAACGATAACGATAACGATAACGATAACGGATAACGATAACGATAACGATAACGATGAACGATAACGATAACGATAACGATAACGATAACGATAACGATAACGATAACGATAACGATAACGATAACGATAACGATAACGATAACGATAACGATGAACGATGAACGAGAACGAGAACGATAACGATAACGATAACGATAACGATAACGAGAACGAGAACGATAACGATAACGATAACGATAACGATCAACGATAACGAGAACGAGAAACGAGACGGAACGAGAACAAGAGATAGACGATAGAACGAACGAGACAGAACAGAACGAGACACGAACGAAACAAAGCAAAACCGAACCGAACGCGAACGCGAACCGAACGATAACGAATCGAACGCGAACGAACGAGAACAAACGAAACGCGAACGAGAACGAGAACGAGAACGAGAACGAGAACGAGAACGAGAACGAGAACGAGAACAGAACGAGAACGATAACGAGAACGAGAACGAGAACGAGAACGAGAACGAGAACGAGGAACGAAACGAGAACGAGAACAGAACGAGAACGAGAACGAGAACAGAACGAGACAGAACAGAACGAGAACGAGAACGAGAACGAGAACGAGAACGAGAACGAGAACGAGAACGAGAACGAGAACGAGAACGATAACGATAACGATAACGATAACGATAACGATAACGATAACGATAACGATAACGATAACGATAACGATAACGATAACGATAACGATAACGATAACGATAACGATAACGATAACGATAACGATAACGATAACGATAACGATAACGATAACGATAACGATAACGATAACGATAACGATAACGATAACGATAACGAGAACGAGAACGAGAACGATAACGATAACGACGAGAACGAGATCGAGAACGAGAACGCGAACGCGAACGCGAACGCGAACGCGAACGCGAACGAGAACGAGAACGAGAACGAGAACGAGAACGAGAACGCGAACGCGAACGCGAACGCGAACGCGAACGCGAACGAGAACGAACGAAACGAGAACGAGAACGAGAACGAGAACGAGAACGAGAACGAACGAACGATAACGATAACGAAACGATAACGATAACGATAACGATAACGATAACGATAACGATAACGATAACGATAACGATAACGATAACGATAACGATAACGATAACGATAACGATAACGATAACGATAACGATAACGATAACGATAACGATAACGATAACGATAACGATAACGATAGTGTTAGTTACCACTATCTAACGTGTCGCATTCCCACCCCAATGATAAAACTTCTAGCAATTCAAGTTTTCAGTCGAATTTCAGTGTACAATATATTTATATAATTTTTATCATTCATAATTTGCTAATTTTAATTTTTAGTTTGATTATTTACTAAACCCTACCACTAAATATTTCATAGTTGCTCCAATAATCTACATAGGATGTATTATAAGAATTAATTAGCAAAGATATATATATATAAAAAAATAATTGAAGAAAGAAAAAAAAAATAATAATAAAAAAATGAAAAAAAGTTATAAAAAAATGTATGGGTTCTAAGGAACAACACCTGCATAAATGGGTGCAAAAGAAAATAAGTATCTAGGAGATACGCATCAAAGCTTTGAACAACAGCTCACACATACTTATGCGTTTCAAAGGGGCCATGCATGGGTGTGCTACCGCTGATCGGGTGACAATTCAAAAAAACAATATATTTGCACGCAGGCTTGGCTGCTCTTTCGCTTACCAATCTGTAGGATGTTGGCGCCAGCATTCACACAGGGCTGAAAGTTGCTAAGAAAGGAACGAAGAAGTACAAGTACACCACAAGTGCAGATTACACACAAAGCATAGGCCAGCTGTTTCACTTCACTTCGATGGACTCAATATGTTATATATCGCGGGTGTGACAAACCACTAAAAAAAAAGCATATCAAACAAAACCGAAAACTAAATCGAGCAAACAACCAAGGCTCTCCCCCCCTCTACTCTAACGATCTTCTACAAGCTCCGCTTTCCGAAGTGTGCTCTCTCTCGGGTTCAATACGCCCATTGCTCTCCGCATGCAGTTTCTCCCCCGCCGCTGTCTGCCTTTTTCGTCTTTATCTTTATCTTTATCTTTATCTTTATCTTTATCTTTATCTTTATCTTTATCTTTATCTTTATCTTTATCTTTATCTTTATCTTTATCTTTATCTTTATCTTTATCTTTATCTTTATCTTTATCTTTATCTTTATCTTTATCTTTATCTTTATCTTTATCTTTATCTTTATCTTTATCTTTATCTTTATCTTTATCTTTATCTTTATCTTTATCTTTATCTTTATCTTTATCTTTATCTTTATCTTTATCTTTATCTTTATCTTTATCTTTATCTTTATCTTTATCTTTATCTTTATCTTTATCTTTATCTTTATCTTTATCTTTATCTTTATCTTTATCTTTATCTTTATCTTTATCTTTATCTTTATCTTTATCTTTATCTTTATCTTTATCTTTATCTTTATCTTTATCTTTATCTTTATCTTTATCTTTATCTTTATCTTTATCTTTATCTTTATCTTTATCTTTATCTTTATCTTTATCTTTATCTTTATCTTTATCTTTATCTTTATCTTTATCTTTATCTTTATCTTTATCTTTATCTTTATCTTTATCTTTATCTTTATCTTTATCTTTATCTTTATCTTTATCTTTATCTTTATCTTTATCTTTATCTTTATCTTTATCTTTATCTTTATCTTTATCTTTATCTTTATCTTTATCTTTATCTTTATCTTTATCTTTATCTTTATCTTTATCTTTATCTTTATCTTTATCTTTATCTTTATCTTTATCTTTATCTTTATCTTTATCTTTATCTTTATCTTTATCTTTATCTTTATCTTTATCTTTATCTTTATCTTTATCTTTATCTTTATCTTTATCTTTATCTTTATCTTTATCTTTATCTTTATCTTTATCTTTATCTTTATCTTTATCTTTATCTTTATCTTTATCTTTATCTTTATCTTTATCTTTATCTTTATCTTTATCTTTATCTTTATCTTTATCTTTATCTTTATCTTTATCTTTATCTTTATCTTTATCTTTATCTTTATCTTTATCTTTATCTTTATCTTTATCTTTATCTTTATCTTTATCTTTATCTTTATCTTTATCTTTATCTTTATCTTTATCTTTATCTTTATCTTTATCTTTATCTTTATCTATATCCTTATCTCGTTATCGATATCGTTATCGTTATCGTAATCGTTATCCTAGCTTTATAACAAATAGGTTAGATATCAATTAAATTTAAGTTTGGTTTACAGTGCAGCTTATTTTTGATAACAGTATTATGATTAGGCGGTAAGGTTGGTTTTGAAAAGTGTTGCGTTCCTAATAATTTTAAGATGGTGTGGTAGCTGTTTCCAACAGCGAGCAGCAAAGACGTAGAAATGTTTTTCAGAACTGGCCAGGTTTAATCTCGGGCAAATTAAATTATTGATTCTAGCGGAAGAGACGAATTCTAATATTTCATATAAAGACTGAGGTTCACGAGTAATAATGATTTTATTTACAAAAATTAGAGTTCTAAGATTAATTCAGGTATCAAGAGACACGTCGAATATTTGGTTGGCAAATGTGGTTATATGCTCCGAGGGCTTAACAGTTTAACATTCTAAAACAAAGAATGGAACAATTGCCGATTGCCTTGGCCAAGTACATTTCATGGGCATAGTCGGCTTTCATACACTTCTCCCCCTTGTGCTAAACCCCCACCCACTAAATAAGAACATTCTCCGCCCTTGGCAACGCCATTGACAGAGCACCTGTTCCTATTGGTGACGATTGGCAACTTCGATAGCATATCGATAAAAAATCTAGCCTTTTAACGGAAAAAAGCTATATGTTGTGACAGCGGCTAGATCATCCGTGGCAGTGATTTGATCATCCGTCACGGATGATCTACCGAATGGGCATTTATCTCTTATGAGGAAATACACAGAAAGAATGAGGTCATTCAGATCATTCAGCGGATGACCTTTAGAATGTGCAGGTGGAACAAGGGTACTATATATAGAGTAGATCGCAGGAAAAGAAACTTGGGGAAACAGTTTGTCAACGAATCAGCTACTGGATTCCGTTAAGACTTTTCTCGCACTTAAACGTGTTCGAAACCATGAATACATTCTTAACTGGTGGTCACAATCCTCCATAAAGTTCCCAGATTTGTATTCGATTTCAAAAGTCGTACTTTCTGTTCCAGCTACGCAGGTAAGTGTGGAACGCCTATTCTCTGGCGTAAAATTTTTAATGAATCTGCTAAGAAGTTGTATGGACTCAAACACTTTGAATGCAATTGTGTTTCTGCCAGCAAATCACAAAAATGCCATATAGTAGACGTATCAAATTCGAAGTTAAATTCGAAAACTGTAATCATAAAATCTTACATGTTCTTTTTCTTCTTTTTTATGCCTGATATTTACATCACAACCTCTAAACGGGCTCTGCCTCTGCTATAAATGCCCTCCAGTTAGGTTAGGTTAAGTTGAGATGGCTAGGGACAGTAAGACTGTCCCTACACTTAGGCCAAGATAGGCCCATTGCGACACCATATAATTCCCTATTTAAGCCAGGGGGCGTTCCTCCCGACTGAACCATTGTGACAACGTTAAGAATTTCAGTAGAGACGGAATCTCTATCTCGGACACTTCCGAGAGATTGAGTAGAAAGGGGTGGCCAAGAGTTTTGAGTCTCCTTCTACTAAGAGCTGGGCAATGGCAAAGAAGATGCAGTAATGTCTCCTCCTCTTCCTGACACTTGCAGCTGCTACAGAAGTCATTATGAGCAACGCCCAAGCGTGCCGCATGCCTGCCGATTAGGCAGTGACCCGTTAGGGCCCCAACCAGAAGTGAGATGTTTTCTCTACTTTGGTGCAAAAGATAATTGGTTCGTTTCAGGTTAAACGAGGGCCACGTGACCCTAGCTGCAGCGCAAACCGGAAGGTTATTCCATCGTTCCGTAGCCAGGCGCCAGGTTTCATTCGTTCTGATAAGCTTGTATGAGGCTAAGGGTATCCCTATCAATCTCTTCTCAGGGAGGAGATGAATGGTAGTACCCTGTCTTGACAGTTTGTCGGCTGACTTGTTACCTTCAATGTTACGGTGTCTAGGTACCCAGATGAGGTGGATACGGAGATGCTGAGCGATCGCATTTAACGATCTACGGCATTCCGTGAGCGTCTTGGCGTTATTGGTGTAGGAGTCAAGAGCCCTTAGAGCGGCTTGACTGTCTGAGTAAATGTATATGTTCCCTTCTTCGATCATGAGTGTGCTGATGTATTTGGCGGCCTCCTGGATGGCCACCAATTCTGCTTGGTACACACTGCAATGATCAGGAAGCCGGAATGCAATTTCCGTATTTAAGTCGGTGGAGAAAACTCCCCCTTCTACTTTGTCATCGACCGCGTTCCAGGACTCAGACTCTCTTAATTTCAAGGCTGTAATGCCCACTAACTGTTTAGACATCAAGTCTAGAGGAAGAAGATGAAATGTGGTGTTTTGTGCTTCCGTTTGGGTGGCTCGGAGGGCGCCACCCATTCAAATTTCAGCACTTCTCTGTTCCTTTTGTAAAGTGCACAGTACTGACGGTTTCTCGAGTGCTGGCCACCATACTAGAACTCCATAGAGCAGTATGGGACGTACAATGGCTGTGTATAGCCAGTGAACTATCGCTGGGGAGAATCCCCATTTACAGCCTAACGCCTGCTTACATGAGAAGAGGGATGCCTTCTTTACTCGCTCAGAAATATTGTCGGGCCAGAGTAGTTTTCTGTCCAGTACGACGCCCAATCCGTCTTTTTCGGATTTACACCCAGGCCGCAAGAAGACGCCCACTCAGAAAGTGTCGCCAGCGCGGTCTGCATGAGGTCACATAGGGTTTGTGGAAAACTTCCGCATTTGAATATAGCAATGTCATCTGCTTAAGCCACCACCACGTGTCCCTCCGACTCCATGAGGCGCAGCAATTTGTTGACTGACCCAGAGAAGCGGGGAAAGAACACCCCCTTTCGGGGTGCCTCGGTGTACGAATCTACGAGCAGTCACAACAATAAGACTTGAATTAACTGCTCTACTTGAGAGCATGAATCCAAGCAGTGGCGCATCCAATCCCACATCCTCCAAGGCAGTAGTGATGGCACCAGGTAGGACATTGTTGAAGGCCCCCTGTATGTCCAAAAATGCTATCAGAGAGTATTCTTTTATTTCAAGCGATTTTGCAATCCTTGAAACTAGGGAATGTAAGGCAGTTTCCGTGGATCTGCCTTTGCAGTATGCGTGTTGCGTATTTTCCAAAATAGAAGGGTTATTGGTCCGCCTTAGGTTGTAAGGAAGCTTTTCTATGGCTGGGGTTACGCTCGGTCACGCCAAGGTCCACCTTACAAGAATATTTATAAGTTGCCGGGATCGGGGAGTAGAAAAACGTGCCTTAGGTTTCCCAGGCTACGCTTAAGTTGAGTGACACAGATCGAAGATGGTCCCATAGAAAAGGTACAGTACGTACATTGGGCCCCACAGCCGGTTCGGACCGGCCCAGTATTAGTGCGTAAATTTGTGCTGGCGACTGTGTGTGAGTGAGTTTAGCTTGTGACTGTGGGCTTAGAGAGTAACGTATGTAAGGGGAAAGGGAGGGCCACCGACCCGCGGCCTGGCTTGAACCGGCCATGTGGCTGGTGGGTATGTGCGTGCGTGAAGATACGCGTGCGTGAGTATAGGCGTGTGCGAGTATATGCGTAGGGCTGTGTGCTAAGAGGGGGTATGTAGGTGGGGCGCAGACCCGCGACCTGGCTTGAAGCGGCCATGTAGCTGGTGAGTATGTGCGTGCGTGAGGATATGCGTGCGTGAGTTTAGGCGTGTGCTAGTATAGGCGTGTGCGAGTACAGGCGTGTGACTGTGTGCTAAGGGGAGTGGCGTATGTGGATTCCAAGAGTATAGCTGGCTTGTGCGTATGGTGTGGGTGTGTGTGTGCCTCTATGAGTGTTTCGAATTCTCAGGTTAGCTTGTGTGTATGGTGTGTGTGTGTGTGGTTCTATTCTAATCCAAGGACGCTCACCTTCAGCACCCCTTGAAACCGCCGTACCGGGTATTGACCGACTAGCACGGGGGTCCAAGAGATGATACGCCCTTGGGTCTGTGACTGGTACACCGGGTATAGACCGGCTGGTGTATCAGTCCAACCCCAGCGGTGGGTGCGCGCTGGATCCCGCCAACCGAAATCTAGGTGCATTGTTTTCTTTCTTCAACACGTTCTAAACTTTTATTTCATACTTTTCTTGATGCCTACGTGGTCTTAGAGAGAGAGAGGAGGAGGCAAAACGACTTAAAGAGGGGGGCCACTCCGGCTCGCTCACCAGAATCCGCTCCTGTTCTGGCCTACTCCAGATCTGCTGCTTGGTGTTGGTGATTTTCGGCAGGTTTCGGCTGGGTTAGCGTTTGGTGTTACGGTTGTGCGTTTTGTTTCACTTCTTCCAGTTCCCGTTATTCGCTCACTTGGGTGGTGGTCTCGCGCGCTGGATCGTTGCTGATTTTTCTCGACTGCAAGGCTTCACCGCTCGACACTGACTGACTCCCCTCGAGTTTGCTGCCCTTGCGGCTGCGCGACCTGCTAAGCTTTTTGACCGGGTGGTGAAAAGCTTCACCGGTTTTCCCCACTGCCTCTCTCTCTCTCTTTCTCCCCACTTGGGGCCCTTAGTACTAGTTCATACATTTGCTTACAACTAGGTTTATTCCTAAGTATCTTGAATGGGTAAAGGTAAGTGTAAATTTAACGCCAGAAAGGTAGTAAAGTAGAGGTAGTAAAGTAAGCAGAAAAGTAAAGTAGTTTTAAGCAGGGCTGCAAACCGGTTTTGAACCGAACCGGTTGGAACCCGGAAAACCGGCTTTTTTTTACTGTGAAACAAACTCTGAACCGAACCACGAGGACGAAAATAGATGAACCCGAACCCGTTCCGAACCCAAGTTATTGGTTCGGTTCGAAAAATAAATGTCTTCAATTTGTTATTTTCTCCTTTTTAGCACTCCCAATGGTTATTAACATACTTACATACATATACATATGCGCCAATCTAAACAACCCGATGCATGTTACTGCAGAAACAAGTCAACCGAATACAAACAAAAGAGTGTGCCACACGCAGCGTTGCCAATTCAGCTATTTTTCCCACCATATATAGCAATTTTGTAAGCTCGAAAGCCGGAATCCATTTAGTTTTGCGAAAGCCTGCAATTTTAGCTAATTATTTGACATTGTTCAGCTATTTTAAATTTATCTCTTTTAAGTTATAGCATTTTTAACAGTCGATATAATAAAAACGCGCATTTCATTTCGTTTGAGAAGTTGTGACTGAAAAGGTGTGAAGTAATGACGACAAATTTATTATTTACGAAATTTACATACAATTTAAGCACTGATAAATCAGAAAGTCTCGAATGTAAACGAAATATGACCGACGGGCAGGCAGAAAATTTAAAACGGCACCTTCAAAAGAAGACAAAGGCATTTTTGATCAAATCATTGTGATAAAATGTTCCAAGTGTGGCGAATAAACACCAATCGATGCTCAATTTTGTGAGTGAAAGACTGATTAAAGTGCATACGAGAAAGCATAATCCATCGAACTGAAGATTTATACACTAGCAATGAAGGAAGTCCATATCCAGCAAACATGCGCCAATCTCACGTCAATTATAATCTACGGTCTTACTATGTATTTATGCGTCAGGTGTATACCTATTGTATTGTAATTTTATAAACATTGGGTAAAACGTGCAACGAACTAGGGCTCGAACCAAAACCAAAGCCCAAAAACCTCGAACCTCAAATTTCCGAACCTTAACCGTTGGTAAATTTTGGTTCGAACCTGCAAACCGGAGGTTCCGAAAAATTTTTTGGGTTTGCAGCCCTGTTTTAAGGTCTTAAGGTAAGTATTTCAACGTAGGTAAGTAGTTCAAAGTAATTAAGGTCTAAAGGTAAGTATTTCAACGTAGGTAAGTATAAGGTATAAAGGTAAGTAGTTCAACGTAATTAAGGTATAACGGTAAGTATTTCAACGTAGGCAAGTATAAGGTATTTCCGAGTAATTAAGTTTAAGAGTATCAAGATAATAATAATTCAAAGAAAGTATATATATAAGGGGTAAAAATGTGATTCATCACACCCCCCCCTTACTTTGCCAATGAAACGTGATCGTGACCAGACCACCAGGTGTGAGCACGATCCGGAAGGTTGCACCATCCATCGTCAGGGCGAAGCGAACTCGGCTCCTTACCTCTCTTAGGTTGAGCTGCACATATTCCCGCAGCATGACGGGGATACGACGCTCAGGTGTGTGAACCCGCCAGTTACTTGGAGCGTCGACCCAGTCTTCCCCGGGTGCGAAAAACTCGCTTAACACTTCTTCAAGGTTGGTCCCTCCTCCCATCATCTCTTGCACCTGGTCAACCGTCAAATGGAGTGCTTCTTCCCATTGTTCAGCACTGGAAGTCGCCAATCTGGTTTCTTCAGCCTGGGCCGAGGAGCAGGGTGCCTCTGGGTCTCTCCATTTCAGAGCGCGCCCCGGGCGAGTGCTAGTGAGGCCCTCCTTGTTGGTGACCACCGAGACAGCCGCGCACAGTACCGGGGGCGTGTAGGTGGTGGAGGTTACCTGTACTACGGGTCCAGGAAACAACACAGTGCTCCTATCGTCTTCACTGTGGAGATTTGGCGAACTAGCCAGGGTCGCATCCATCCTGTAGCCAGTTTAGTGTGCTCGGATTATGTCGGAGGAATCCGGAAAGGGTTACGTTTGACTGCCTCCTCGTCTTTGGGCCCTAACATTCGCGGCTCGTTGTTCTCTGTTGTGGGATCGCCTGTAGTCAATGGTCGGATTGTTAATCCTGTATCTTCTCTTTTCGTGCTGTGCGGGTTCGTTGGAGGTTTCTTCTTGGGTATAGTCGGTACGGTGGGTGGTAATACTTCTTTGTGTGGGTGTGATACTGCTTTGGCCTCTCCTCCTTCCGTACTGGGCTGACTCGTTGTTTGATTTTCCATGGGTCTAGTTAAAATAGGGGTGGTACCAGGGTCTTTCAGATGGAGGCGCGACTCGCCACACGTCAATGTTGCCCCAATGGTTCCTAGAAAGTCCAGGCCGAGCAATACATGATCTACAGCATCAGGGAGTACCAGCATTTGTACAGATGCTTGCGATACCCCGAGATGGATGTCCACCGCTATCGCTTGGGTTACCCTCTTTTGGGTGCCATCCGCCAAGGCGATAATGGTTCGCACCTCCCGTTGGTTAGTCCTGGTTCTCATCTTTTGTGCTGCTTCCTCGCTGACAAAGCTTCGTGTCGCCCCCGTGTCCACCGTCGCCTTCCAGAAAAGACCCTCGATTGTGACATGTGCCACAATCCGATCGCCGTGTAGTTGAATTAAGCTTTTTACTTCTGGACCTCCGTTGTCATGGCCCCCCCTCGGTCCGTTTTCGGTGAGAGCCTCTGCTCGTTTCCCGGCTCCTGGGATCGACAGCAGTCGATCGTTCGAACGCCTTGCTTGCCACAAGTCCAGCAGAACATGAGCCGCTGACCCCTACGATCACGGGCAAAATGTCCTGGAACTCCACAATTTCGGCAGGCATGGCGTACGTCTATTGGAGCGTTATAGTACACTTCTTGAATTTTCGCTTCGGTTGCTAGTTCGCTCTTGGGTGACGCTGTCCAAGCAGAGCGCTGCGATGTCCACCCTGGAGCGGTATTTGATTCGACGTACCTGTGTGTCGTTGCCACCTGTCCTTGCCGTTCTGGCTGCCATTTTTGGGTCGCGCTCCACTGTTGCCGCTGGAGGTCCCTTTCCTTCGTGACCTCGTAATTGACTGCGTCAACTCTCGCAGGGTTCTAAAATCGGGTCTCCGGACGAAAAGCTGGTATTCCGGTAGCATGTTTTCGTACACACGTTCCAACTCCTGTTCTTCGGCAAAAAGAAGTCGAGAAATTATTTTCTAAACATTTTCCAGGTTCCACCCTGCAGCTTACTGGTTCGGAACCAGTCCTCCGCTACGCCGGATAGTAGCTCTGGGATGGCTTGTGGCTCTGGTCCCTAGGGTAGGGACTTGTAATGACATGCTTTGCAAGCTGGATCCCAACCATGCATCCCGAGTGGAAGGTTTTTTCTTATCGCTGTTTTCCCTGGGTTCGGTTGACACTGGCGACGTAATGCGAGATCGCGGTTGTGTAGAATTGCTCTTGGCCTCCGGAGTTGCATGGTATCGGGTGCGTGGTCAGCTTTCGTAATGAATGCAGACATCCTTGTGCGCAATTCCTCGACTGTGCATCTACAGTCAAAACCAAATTTGTCCGCAAAAACCTCGAGTTCGGCTTTGCGACGGTATGACACCCAGCGTACACCAACCATAATGTCTACGATGCGTTGTGGTGTCAGAGATTTGCTTCGTTTGGAAGTTTTGTTGTCTGGCCCCTCGGGATCCCTTGTCGCCGGATATTATTTTTATTTTATTTGATTTGATTTGATTTTATTTTATTTTATATTATTTGATTTCGAAGGATATACTCGTTGCAGGATGGATGGTTTTAGTTTATTTTATTTTGTTTTTAGGTTGTTTCGTATATTTTAAAACTGTTGCAGGATACTTTAACTCTTCGCAGGATACTTCAGGACACTTTAGTTCGTTGCAGGATACTCGGGACACTTTTACTAACGCGGAACTTAGGGATGCCCGACGAAGGATCGTGGCTTAGGATGCTATTCGCTGTTGTTGTGTGCCTGTCGTACACCAAGCGTTGACTGCCTCTCGATTGGTATGCGATCGGGTATTTATAGGGTCAGCTCGGGTTCGGCGACGTCTTTCACCTCACCCGACCGCCGAAACGATAAGTACGACCGCAGGCCCTCGTTCTCGTGGCTAGGCTACGCTTACCGAAGAGGCAACCCTCTCCCTGTTTCGCTCTCCCCTGTTTCTCAACTTTCCGACAACTCGGTGCAAACGCGGACCTGGGACTGGTTGTATTTAGCTGTGGTAACCCCAAAGTCCGACACCACTACAACTATGCGGACGACGACGGACTTAGGTGACCAGTTTGGTGGTCGGATTATGAGCCCCCATTGTTATAAACCTACACTCCACACCTCTACTCAACTCTTACACTTCTACTTCCACTGAATTTTCACCAAAACACACAAACTAACTGCCTGTCCTTATAGGCCGAGCCCCCCATGGGATTTATTACTACGAAGCTTATCATCCATTGATTTCATTGCCCTGTCCGTGACTTAAAGCTACTACCCTGAACTTAAACTAGCCTTGCTTAAAACTAACGTTGCAAAATTGGCTTCGTCTACTTTTCCTGAAGGGGATGGCGAGGACTCATCTACTATCGTGAACAACTTGTGGGTCTTTACGCCACTAATGATGGAAGTTTCTACTAAACCCCGTTGAGTCCCTGCTCGGGCGCCACCTGTAAGAAAGCTTTTCTATGGCTCGGGTTACGCTCGGTCACGCCAAGGTCCACCTTACAAGAATATTTATAAGTTGCCGGGATCGGGGAGTAGAAAAACGTGCCTTAGGTTTCCCAGGCTACGCTTAAGTTGAGTGACACAGATCGAAGATGGTCCCATAGGAAAGGTACAGTACGTACATTGGGCCCTACAGCCGGATCGGACCGGCCCAGTATTAGTGCGCAAATTTGTGCTGGCGACTGTGTGTGAGTGAGTTTGGCTTGTGACTGTGGGCTAAGAGAGTAACGTATGTAAGGGGAGAGGGGAGGGCCCCCGACCCGCGGCCTGGCTTGAACCGGCCATGTGGCTGGTGGGTATGTGCGTGCGTGAAGATACGCGTGCGTGAGTATAGGCGTGTGCGAGTATAGGCGTGTGCGAGTACAGGCGTGTGACTGTGTGCTAAGGGGAGTGGCGTATGTGGATTCCAAGAGCATAGCTGACTTGTGTGTATGGTGTGGGTGTGTGTGTGCCTCTATGAGTGTTTCGAATTCTCAGGTTAGCTTGTGTGTATGGTGTGTGTGTTGTTCTATTCTAATCCAAGAACGATCACCTTCAGCACCCCTTGAAACCGCCGTACCGGGTATTGACCGACTAGCACGGGGGTTCAAGAGATGCTACGCCCCTGGGTCTGTGACTGGTACACCGGGTATAGACCGGCTGGTGTATCAGTCCAACCCCAGCGGTGGGTGCGCGCTGGATCCCGCCAACCGAAATCTAGGTGCATTGTTTTCTTTCTTCAACACGTTCTAAACTTTTATTTCATACTTTCTTGATGCCTACGTGGTCTTAGAGAGAGAGAGGAGAAGGCAAAACGACTTAAAGAGGGGGGCCACTCCGGCTCGCTCACCAGAATCCGCTCCTGTTCTGGCCTACTCCAGATCTGCTGCTTGGTGTTGGTGATTTTCGGCAGGTTTCGGCTGGGTTAGCGTTTGGTGTTACGGTTGTGCGTTTTGTTTCACTTCTTCCAGTTCCCGTTATTCGCTCACTTGGGTGGTGGTCTCGCGCGCTGGATCGTTGCTGATTTTTCTCGACTGCAAGGCTTCACCGCTCGACACTGACTGACTCCCCTCGAGTTTGCTGCCCTTGCGGCTGCGCGACCTGCTAAGCTTTTTGACCGGGTGGTGAAAAGCTTCACCGGTTTTCCCCACTGCCTCTCTCTCTCTCTCTCTCTCTCTTGTCTCCCCACTTGGGGCCCTTAGTACTAGTTCATACATTTGCTTACAACTAAGTTTATTCCTAAGTATCTTGAATGGGTAATGGTAAGTGTAAATTTAACGCCAGAAAGGTAGTAAAGTAGAGGTAGTAAAGTAAGCAGAAAAGTAAAGTAGTTTTAAGCAGGGCTGCAAACCGGTTTTGAACCGAACCGGTTCGAACCCGGAAAACCGGCTCTCTGCTGTGCTAGAGAGGCCCTCATTGTTGGTGACCACCGAGACAGCCGCGCACAGTACCGGGGGCGTGTAGGTGGTGGAGGTTACCTGTACTACGGGTCCAGGAAACAACACAGTGCTCCTATCGTCTTCACTGTGGAGATTTGGCGAACTAGCCAGGGTCGCATCCATCCTCTAGCCAGTTTAGTGTGCTCGGATTATGTCGGAGGAATCCGGAAAGGGTTACGTTTGATTGCCTCCTCGTCTTTGGGCCCTAACATTCGCGGCTCGTTGTTCTCTGTTGTGGGATCGCCTGTAGTCAATGGTCGGATTGTTAATCCTGTATCTTCTCTTTTCGTGCTGTGCGGGTTCGTTGGAGGTTTCTTCTTGGGTATAGTCGGTACGGTGGGTGGTAATACTTCTTTGTGTGGGTGTGATATTGCTTTGGCCTCTCCTCCTTCCGTGCTGGGCTGGCTCGTTGTTTGATTTTCCATGGGTCTAGTTAAAATAGGGGTGGTACCAGGGTCTTTCAGATGGAGGCGCGACTCGCCACACGTCAATGTTGCCCCAATGGTTCCTAGAAAGTCCAGGCCGAGCAATACATGATCTACAGCATCAGGGAGTACCAGCATTTGTACAGATGCTGTACCCCGAGATGGATGTCCACCGCTATCGCTTGGGTTACCCTCTTTTGGGGCCATCCGCCAAGGCGATAATGGCTCGCACCTCCCGTTGGTTAGTCCTGGTTCTCATCTTTTGTGCTGCTTCCTCGCTGACAAAGCTTCGTGTCGCCCCCGTGTCCACCGTCGCCTTCCAGAAAAGACCCTCGATTGTGACATGTGCCACAATCCGACCGCCGTGTAGTTGAATTAAGCTTTTTACTTCTGGACCTCCGTTGTCATGGCCCCCCCTCGGTCCGTTTTCGGTGAGAGCCTCTGCTCGTTTCCCGGCTCCTGGGATCGACAGCAGTCGATCGTTCGAACGCCTTGCTTGCCACAAGTCCAGCAGAACATGAGCCGCTGACCCCTACGATCACGGGCAAAATGTCCTGGAACTCCACATTTTGGCAGGCATGGCGTACGTCTATTGGAGCGTTATAGTACACTTCTTGGATTTTCGCTTCGGTTGCTAGTTCGCTCTTGGGTGACGCTGTCCAAGCAGAGCGCTGCGATGTCCACCCTGGAACGGTATTTGATTCGACGTACCTGTGTGTCGTTGCCACCTGTCCTTGCCGTTCTGGCTGCCATTTTTGGGTCGCGCTCCACTGTTGCCGCTGGAGGTCCCTTTCCTTCGTGACCTCGTAATTGACTGCGTCAACTCTCGCAGGGTTCTAAAATCGGGTCTCCGGACGAAAAGCTGGTATTCCGGTAGCATGTTTTCGTACACACGTTCCAACTCCTATTCTTCGGTGTAAATAGCTCGGCGCATCATCAACCGTATTTCCACCAAATACTCCTTATAGCTCTCTCGGTTCTTTTGGTAACGTAGACGGATTTCGTCCTCTAACCGCTGAAAGTATCTTAGCGGCAAAAAGAAGTCGAGAAATTATTTTATAACATTTTCCAGGTTCCACCCTGCAGCTTACTGGTTCGGAACCAGTCCTCCGCTACGCCGGATAGTAGCTCTGGGATGGCTTGTGGCATAAGACAACGGTCAATGCCATACGAGGACGCCCGCTCCTCGAGGCGTTCGATAAACCGCAACGGATCTGAGGTACCGTCGAAGTTTACTCCCCACCTGCGCATCTTCTCTGCTACCGATGCATAAGGGACTTCGTTTTTTTTTTGGTGAGTAGTGTTGGGCAACGTCTTATTCAACCGATCCAAGCTTTGGGACAGTCTGGTCCCTAGGGTAGGGACTTGTAATGACATGCTTTGCAAGCTGGATCCCAACCATGCATCCCGAGTGGAAGGTTTTTTCTTATCGCTGTTTTCCCTGGGTTCGGTTGACACTGGCGACGTAATGCGAGATCGCGGTTGTGTAGAATTGCTCTTGGCCTCCGGAGTTGCATGGTATCGGGTGCATGGTCAGCTTTCGTAATGAATGCAGACATCCTTGTGCGCAATTCCTCGACTGTGCATCCACAGTCAAAACCAAATTTGTCCGCAAAAACCTCGAGTTCGGCTTTGCGACGGTATGACACCCAGCGTACACCAACCATAATGTCTACGATGCGTTGTGGTGTCAGAGATTTGCTTCGTTTGGAAGTTTTGTTGTCTGGCCCCTCGGGATCCCTTGTCGCCGGATATTATTTTTATTTTATTTGATTTGATTTGATTTTATTTTATTTTATATTATTTGATTTCGAAGGATATACTCGTTGCAGGATGGATGGTTTTAGTTTATTTTATTTTGTTTTTAGGTTGTTTCGTATATTTTAAAACTGTTGCAGGATACTTTAACTCTTCGCAGGATACTTCAGGACACTTTAGTTCGTTGCAGGATACTCGGGACACTTTTACTAACGCGGAACTTAGGGATGCCCGACGAAGGATCGTGGCTTAGGATGCTATTCGCTGTTGTTGTGTGCCTGTCGTACACCAAGCGTTGACTGCCTCTCGATTGGTATGCGATCGGGTATTTATAGGGTCAGCTCGGGTTCGGCGACGTCTTTCACCTCACCCGACCGCCGAAACGATAAGTACGACCGCAGGCCCTCGTTCTCGTGGCTAGGCTACGCTTACCGAAGAGGCAACCCTCTCCCTGTTTCGCTCTCCCCTGTTTCTCAACTTTCCGACAACTCGGTGCAAACGCGGACCTGGGACTGGTTGTATTTAGCTGTGGTAACCCTAAAGTCCGACACCACTACAACTATGCGGACGACGACGGACTTAGGTGACCAGTTTGGTGGTCGGATTATGAGCCCCCATTGTTATAAACCTACACTCCACACCTCTACTCAACTCTTACACTTCTACTTCCACTGAATTTTCACCAAAACACACAACTAACTGCCTCTCCTTATAGGCCGAGCCCCCATGGGATTTATTACTACGAAGCTTATCATCCATTGATTTCATTGCCCTGTCCGTGACTTAAAGCTACTACCCTGAACTTAAACTAGCCTTGCTTAAAACTAACGTTGCAAAATTGGCTTCGTCTACTTTTCCTGAAGGGGATGGCGAGGACTCATGTACTATCGTGAACAACTTGTGGGTCTTTACGCCACTAATGATGGAAGTTTCTACTAAACCCCGTTGAGTCCCTGCTCGGGCGCCACCTGTAAGAAAGCTTTTCTATGGCTCGGGTTACGCTCGGTCACGCCAAGGTCCACCATACAAGAATATTTATAAGTTGCCGGGATTGGGGAGTAGAAAAACGTGCCTTAGGTTTCCCAGGCTACGCTTAAGTTGAGTGACACAGATCGAAGATGGTCCCATAGGAAAGGTACAGTACGTACATTGGGCCCCACAGCCGGATCGGACCGGCCCAGTATTAGTGCGCAAATTTGTGCTGGCGACTGTGTGTGAGTGAGTTTGGCTTGTGACTGTGGGCTAAGAGAGTAACGTATGTAAGGGGAGAGGGGAGGGCCACCGACCCGCGGCCTGGCTTGAACCGGCCATGTGGCTGGTGGGTATGTGCGTGCGTGAAGATACGCGAGCGTGAGTATAGGCGTGTGCGAATATAGGCGTGTGCGAGTACAGGCGTGTGACTGTGTGCTAAGGGGAGTGGCGTATGTGGATTCCAAGAGTATAGCTGACTTGTGTGTATGGTGTGGGTGTGTGTGTGCCTCTATGAGTGTTTCGAATTCTCAGGTTAGCTTGTGTGTATGGTGTGTGTGTTGTTCTATTCTAATCCAAGAACGCTCACCTTCAGCACCCCTTGAAACCGCCGTACCGGGTATTGACCGACTAGCACGGGGGTTCAAGAGATGCTACGCCCCTGGGTCTGTGACTGGTACACCGGGTATAGACCGGTTGGTGTATCAGTCCAACCCCAGCGGTGGGTGCGCGCTGGATCCCGCCAACCGAAATCTAGGTGCATTGTTTTCTTTCTTCAACACGTTCTAAACTTTTATTTCAAACTTTTCTTGATGCCTACGTGGTCTTAGAGAGAGAGAGGAGGAGGCAAAACGACTTAAAGAGGGGGGCCACTCCGGCTCGCTCACCAGAATCCGCTCCTGTTCTGGTCTACTCCAGATCTGCTGCTTGGTGTTGGTGATTTTCGGCAGGTTTCGGCTGAGTTGGCGTTTTGTGTTACGGTTGTGCGTTTTGTTTCACTTCTTCCAGTTCCCGTTATTCGCTCCCTTGGGGGGTGGTCTCGCGCGCTGGATCGTTGCTGATTTTTCTCGACTGCAAGGCTTCACCGCTCGACACTGACTGACTCCCCTCGAGTTCGCTGCCCTTGCGGCTGCGCGACCTGCTAAGCTTTTTGACCGGGTGGTGAAAAGCTTCACCGGTTTTCCCCACTGCCTCTCTCTCTCTCTTGTCTCCCCACTTGGGGCCCTTAGTACTAGTTCATACATTTGCTTACAACTAGGTTTATTCCTAAGTATCTTGAGTGGGTAATGGTAAGTGTAAATTTAACGCCAGAAAGGTAGTAAAGTAGAGGTAGTAAAGTAAGCAGAAAGGTAAAGTAGTTTTAAGGTCTTAAGGTCTAGAGGTAAGTATTTCAACGTAGGTAAGTATAAGGTATAAAGGTAAGTAGTTCAACGTAATTAAGGTATAACGGTAAGTATTTCAACGTATACAAGTATAAGGTATTTCCGAGTAATTAATTTTAAGAGTATCAAGATAATAATAATTCAAAGAAAGTATATACATAAGGGGTAAAAATGTGATTCATCACAAGGTGGACGTCAATTAGTCTTTCAAGAGTTTTGAAAAGAAATGAGGATAATCTTATTGGCCTATAGTCGCTGGGTTAAGCATGTGAGGCTTTGCCAGCTTTGGGTATAAATACCACTTTTGATTTCGTCCATTTTGTAGGGATATAGCTAACCTTAAGGCAGCTTGTAAAAATTAGGTGTATCCACGCCATGGTGTGCTCCAAAGAATTTTGAAGCTGGGCCGGAAAAATATTGTCTGGCCCTGGTGACTTAAAGGGCTCGAATGTGTCGATGGCCCATTTAAGTTTGGCTTTAGTGACAATATCACTATTGTGTTGTCTTTAAAGGTCTGGTTGCCTTAATGTCAATTGTGGGGTACTTGAACATGCTGGAAAGTGTGTGGTCAGCTGGAGATTCAAGGATTCCTCGCTGGAATCAGTCCAGGTTCCGTCTTCCGTCTTTGGTTGGGTTCGGCCTGGTAAAGTTCGCTGCTCTGCTGCTCACAATGGGTCCACTCAGTGACTTCCTACTAGTAGAAGGTCCAGACACTTGTGGCTGACTGGAGCTCTTCTTGTTAGTGGAAGCCACCGACTAGAATAGCAATGGCTATAGTCGTCACCCAGATTTTTGTTATTAAGAAATATCTTAAATAAGAATGCGAAATTTTGTATTATTATATTCTAATTCATTTAGAAATATTCTGGCAATTTTTGGACTCTATTTCCAGTCTTTTCCATTTAACCAATCGTTGACTTCTTCAGAAATCAGGAAGCGTTGCTTGAGGTGCAGATATCTAATTTCGCTGACAATAGGACACTTAACAATAAAATGTAGCAGAACTTCGACAGCTTAAAGGTTGCATAAGGTGCACTGCGTGTTTGACGTTCCCATGTGGTGCTTTTGGTTGAGTGGTAACATTTCCGAGCGAGCGCGACATACTAAGCTGATATGATGCAGTGTATTTTCGTAGCTAAAATAGTTTTTATTCCCTATCATCAGCAACAGTAGCTGACCCATCCAGCCTGGAGAACGATACATATGATGACTCAACTCTAGTAGGTGATCCATTAGGTCCCGGGGGATGCTGATAACGATCATGCAGTTGAAGGTCCTCCAGGTCAACTTGCATAAAAGCAAGCTCGCGTCGGTGGAGCTCCTGATAACACTTTAGGTAGGGCCCGCCGATGTGGACTTAGCTCAGGAACCTTAGATCGCGGCAGGGAACTACGTCTCAGGGCTAAGGTCACATCCCACCGCGGTAAGTAAGGCAAGGACAGCCATTCTGGTAAGAAAAGGCATCTATGGTTGTGGACCTGGAAGGTCACGATGATGAGCCAATAATAATGGCGTCCGGTTACATGTCACACGAGCGAGAGTCACCACCGGCTGAGAACGACGAACGGCTGAGGCGAGTAGGAAAAACCAACCACTCGTTATCGGAACGAACGAGATCCAGACATCAACGACAGAGGTGAGTCTCTCCTAAGCTTTATACTACACGCTAACATTAAAGTAGAAAACGTTGGAGAAGTGCCCACATACGTGGGACCAACATCGGCCAACGTCCTAGACCTAACTCTGACCTTAAGGAATAGTATTCAGGCATCATAATGGAGAGTACTCGAAAAACTCTCCTTCTCAGACCACAAGTACGTCCATTCTAAGATCGAGTTCGACCACAACCAAACCAGAATCGCCTACAGGAACCCCCGGAACACCAACTGGGTGAAGTACTGTTCAGTTCCACTGTCACAATTCGAATCTGTCCCACTGTCAGCTCGTTCGATAACCACTATCATTGCAACACTGCGAGTCGAGAAGAGGAGAGAGAGACGAGAAATCGCGGTCGAGAAACAGCACACAAGAAGAACATAATAAGTCGATCTAAAGCAGCAGCACACGCACACGTTCATCCGAACCATCCTAAATTTACAACATTAATTAAGTTTATTAATTCCATTAAAGTGCAAATTGAAGTCACATGTATATAAATAAAACTTAAAGTGGATTTAACTGATATTGGAAATTAAGGAGAGCGTTCCCCATACTATTCCCTCCTATTAATCACGTGCTCACGCATTTTGACTGTGCACTCATCCCGACAGCGCACAGACACACACACAAAGGGTCCGTTATATTGCTCCTGCAGCTGCGAAGACAAACGTAAGAAGAGAAGACTTAAGAAACGTTACATTGGATTCCCACTTTCCGCGCGCATTGGCATACAAAGGTAAGCAGAGAAAACGGTAAATGCATTTGCGAGTGACATCATTACAAACACACATATATAAGCTCAAGCGAGTGAACTAGAGAAATTTACCGCAATATTATCAGAAACCAATTTACACAATGTCGATTGATACCCTAATAAAAACCCAAGTTGAGTATATTAACTCTTTGAAAAGACTTCTCCAGAATTTCAAGAAAGACTCCACATCGCGAAAAACATCCATATATTTTAAAAAACGCTTACAGCAAGTGGAAGATCTTTCCAAGAAGTTCAACGAGACCCACAATAAATTAATTTGCGCCATCGACGATGCGAAGAGTTCCACATACCAGGAGTATGCTAAGTTGGCTGTTGAGTTCGAGGATCAATACATGGAAATATATTGCATCATAGCAGAGGAGTTTGAGCGGTAGTTCCCAACAACAGCACAAGAAGATACGAATCGCACTGACACCACATTGATGGTGGCAGCGGAGGCACGTGTCCATATGCCCGCTCTACCAATGCCAAAGTTCTCGTGCTCATGTATCGATTGGCCGGGATTCTACGACGCCTTCTCTCATTTAATTCACTCTAACTCTCGTTTGAATGACATCCAAAAATTCCATTTTCTTAAAGAATCTCTTCCAGCAGGTCGCGATAACGACATTCGTCAAATCCCCTTGACGTAGGACAACTATGCGGTTGCCTGGTCAATGCTCTTCAAGCGGTACAACAATCCCAGAATCGTGTTTTCAAATAATAAGAACGCGCTTTACAATTTGCCGGGGCTAACCAAAGAGAAAGCCGAGGACATCCGATCTGTACTGAGCACAATAAACGTCTGTATAGCTGCCTGTGAACGCATCAAGGCTCCATTGAACGATGATGATTACTGGCTAGCGCACTACGTGGCTACTAAATTACCAAATTAAACTCACACGGCTTGGGAGCATCACTTAGGAAGTAAAACGTCAATTCCTTCATTCAGGGAACTCGAAAAATTTCTTCATGATCGCCTGGTCACAATTGAGGCTATTGAAAATCGAAACTGCAGCCTCAAGAATTCTTCCTCACATATGGACAATTCGAAACGACTTCATGTTCATTATACACACGCTGAATCGGGTACCCCAGTACCTCGTTGCAACCATTGCGGTGACCAACATATAATCCGCCGATGTCAGAAGTTTCTCTCTCTGGATTGCTTCCAACGTAAAGAGATCGTGAACAAATGCAAGCTTTGTCTTACTTGCTTGAGTAAGTCTCACACCGTCTCACGGTGCACCAGCACGAAGAGCTGTCTACAATGCGGACAGCGTCACCACACATTACTCCACTTTCCAACAGCGGAACTCGCAGCACAACCACTGCATGTCGCTTCTTCGGCCCAGACAACGGAAGTTCCACAACCATCCCTTGTTATCAACAAGCAAGCAAGTCAGGCTACGTCTAATGCTAAACATGGTCTCCAATGTCTTGCAGCCACATCATCGATCACACCCCGACGGGGTGTCCTCCTAGCCACGGCACGATCATCTCCGAGCATGCTGCAGGTGTCGGTCAATCCCCTGGAAACCGGTGCAAAGCCACGGTAAGCTTTAACATTCAAGTGGAAACAAATCCGCAGTTTATGATTCACGCCGACCCTGTCTACGTTTTAAACTCCCTGACCTCGTTTTTTCATTGGCTGACCCTATGTATTATCGTTCCAAGCGCATCGATTTAATCATTGGAGCAGATCTCCTAGCTCAAATCATTCTGCCCGGCACCAAAATTTGAACACCCGATCAACCAATCGCACAGAACACACAACTTGGATGGATTCTTGCTGGCAGATTGGAAACACCCAATCAGACGATTCAAGTCAGTTGCAATAACGCATCATTGGAGATCGAAGATCTGCTCAAACAATTTTGCGAAGTCGAATCGGTTCCAGAACGCTCAACTCACACAAAGGAAGACGCCTGGTGTGAATCACTATTTCAAAAAACACACACTCGTCAAGCTAATGGCCGATACTTAGTAAGATTGCCCTTTAAAACTCGTTTTGACCCCAGCCTGACGCTAGGAAAGTCCCATCAAATCGCCCTCAACAGATTTCTTCAACTCGAAAGACGTTTTCAAAGAGATCCTGGAAAATGGCAAAAGTACAGTGCTGGCATTAAAGAGTATTTTGGTTGAAAAATTACACCTGCTGAGACTAGCGAAAGGAGCACCATTACAACCATTTCCGGCCGGCCTCATGTATCCTCCTGTGTACTTCCACATCATGCCGTCCTTAAAGAAGAAAGTCTCACCACTTAACAACGACAAGTGTTTGACGCATCTGCGAAAACCTCAAACGGCAGAGCGTTGATCGACATTTTGTGTGTGGGACCTACACTTCAAAACGACCTATTAGCAATCATCTTGGCGACATTATCGATTTGTGTTTACGGCTGATATCCAAAAAATGTATCGATGTATTGACGTGCACCCCGACGACGCGCAGTACCAGCGGATTTTATGGCGGGCGGCGGATGGAGTCATCAAAGAATATTGTCTCAACACGGTTACCTTCGGCACTGCGTCAGCACCGTATACTGCGATTAGGGTCATGCATCAGATCGCCGAAGATACTCGTCAAACATGTCCAATGGCAGAAAGGGTTCTCAAGCACGAAATGTATGTGGACGACATACTTTCCGGAGGACACACACTAGAGGCAGCGGACCAAAAACGCGAACAAACCAGCAGAGGTCTAAAATCCACAGGTATGGAACTGCGCAAATGGTCCAGCAATGACGCAGCACTTTTGAAATCATTTCCGACAAATCATCAATGTAATCAGTCTCCGTTAAATTTTGATAACTGCAGCACTGTAAAAACACTCGGATTGTATTGGCAACCAAACAAGGATTGCTTCATATTCAAAATGATTGCTAGCCTTCCAAGGGGCAACACCAAGCAAGAGATTTTGTCCAGCACAGCACGTTCATTTGATCCCTTAGGACTAATAAGCCCAATTATCATTTCAGGCAAAATTATTCTAAAGGAAGTAACCATGGCAAAACGTACCGCCGAAGATGGCTCCAAAAAATCTTTGCTGTGGGATGATCCGGTTCCAACACCACTTGCAATCCAATGGCAGGAATTCCTTAACAACCTGTCAGACATCAATATGATCAGCATTCCCCGCGGATTAAATTTTGAGCCAGACTACCTCGACGAAATGGAACTTCATGCATTCTGCGACGGCTCAAATACGGCTTATGCAGCTGCAGTATACCTCAGAGTAAAGCAGTCCGATGAGTCCTACTCCACGTCTCTTATAGTAGCAAAAACAAAAATCTCCCCAACAAAACTATTTACAATACCGCGGACCGAACTATGCGGAGCCGTCTTAGCCATCAAACTCATGAAATGGGTTGGCTCCACCAATCGTTGGACCAAAAAACCCATCCCCATGTTCTACTGGACAGCTTAGCTTTACACTGGATAAATGGTGACGTTAATCGATGGAAAACATTCGTTGGTAACAGAATATCTTATATTTTGGACTTTTCCGCGCCATGCCAGTGGAGCCACGTGGGCACTGCAGATAACCCAGCGGATTGTGCAATGAGAGGCCTCACCCCTTCATACCTTTCCACACTTAAACTGTGGTGGAATGGACCCTGCTGGCTAAGTAACTCCCAGAACAATTGGCCAAAAACTGTCATGCAACCACCTAAGATCGAAGAAAGCCTATTAGAATCAAGGGCTGTGAAAATCATCGCGAACACAGCGGAGCTAAATACGTCGACGGTGGAGACATCATATATCGAACGGGTTTCAACATATAACCGATTACTACGCACTACTGCCTACATTCTACGTTTCATGGGAAATGCAAAACCCAATACGTACCGAACCTCCGAACCCCTGAGGATTGAGGAGCTGGATCGAGCACTCCTTCGTATTGTCCAAATAGTGCAGCATGAGTCATTTGCAGCCGAAATAAAGGCAGTGAATAAGGAAAAACCACTACCTCCAGCAAGCAAACTGTCTCGCCTCACACCATTTATCTCGGAAGAGACCCTCAGAGTCCATGGTCGTTTACGACATTCAAATCTTTTATTTAATCGTAAACATCCAATCACCTTACCCAGCTCTCATATTTTCACAGATTTGGTAATTAACAACTCTCATCAGTTGACACTGCACGGAGGAGCTCAATTGACCTTAGCTCACACCCGATACCAGTTCTGGATTATACAAGGAAAGCGAAGTGTCTTACGTGTCCTTCGAAAATGCGTGAGATGCTTCAAAGTTGCACTCTCTGACATCAATCAACTGATGGGAGATCTACCTCTTCACCGGATCACCCCTCCAAATCGTCCGTTTATCGCAACAGGAGTCGATTACACAGGCGCTATCGAACTCAAGGCTGCTCGACTCCGTGGAACGAGCTTCTACAAAGGCTACATCGCCATATTTATATGTGTAGCCACGAAAGCCGTGCATTTGGAGGTTGTGACCGGATTCACGACGGAACGTTTTCTCCAAGCTCTTAATCGATTCATGGGACGAAGAGGCCCAGTCAAACACATGTATAGTGACAACGGGACTAATTTCGTTGGAGCGAGTAAGGTAATAAAGAGCATTGGACCAGAAATTGGAGCATCGCTATCCACGCACTACATCGAATGGCATTTTACGCCACCTTATTCCCCAAACTTTGGAGGACTCTGGGAGTCGAACGTAAAATCCATCAAATATCACTTAAAACGAGTTGTCGGAGACACACGTTTAACATACGAAGAATTATCAACCGTGCTCATCACCATAGAAGCCTGCCTAAATTCACTACCTCACGCCAGGTCACTTCTTTATTGGCGACTCTCTGATGGAGGTGCTATCATTACACTAACATTATCGCCCTCCATCGGCTTCGTTCTGTAAACAATTTCTAAATCAACAAAAAATTATTCTGGAACCAATGGAGTCGTGATTGGCTTTCGCATCTTCAAACTCGACCAAAATGGGCACAAGAGAAAATCAACCTAAGACTTGACGATCTGGTAATTGTTAAGGACGACAGATTACCAGCTGCCCAATGGATGCTTGGGCGAGTCACTGAATTACATCCCGGAGAGGATTCTCTCGTTCGTGTGGTCACCCTCAAGACCCAGCAAGGCCACATAAAACGATCCGTCTCCCAACTATGTCGCTTACCTCTGCCGGCTTAAAACAGCTTTCGATAACTTTGATCACACGCTTATATATCCCTTACTCGCATATGCAAATACCATTTATCTCTGCTCCTTTCAGCCTAGGTCTATCAGGGAGGACAATATCAGTCAAGCATACCAAAAAGCTCTGCGGTCTTTCATGCTGGATGCAGCATTGGCGAGCGGCATGTTCAGTTCCACTGTCACAATTCGAATCTGTCCCACTGTAAGCTCGTTCGATAACCACTATCATTGCAACACTACGAGTCGAGAAGAGGAGAGAGAGACGAGAAATCGCGGTCGAGAAACAGCACACAAGAAGAACATAATAAGTCGATCTAAAGCAGCAGCACACGCACACGTTCATCCGAACCATCCTAAATTTACAACATTAATTAAGTTTATTAATTTCATTAAAGTGCAAATTGAAGTCACATGTATATAAATAAAACTTAAAGTGGATTTAACTGATATTGGAAATTAAGGAGAGCCTTCCCCATACTATGACTGCCTCACATCCCAGCTGCTAAGGCGTCAC